>CAKAKS010000412.1:0-136154 GCA_916700875.1 Sebastes aleutianus | reverse complement strand
AATCGGACTTACGGTTTGAGGGGTGGCCTTTCCAAAATCGCATGTTTGGGCGTTAATTACAGCGCCACCATGTGGCCGATTTGAATGAAACTTTCAGCGGATGTTTCAACTACTCTTGTGAACATATGCTGCAAGTTTGGAGATGATGGGCCAAAGGCTTGTGAAGTTAGGTCTATTGATGTGCTGAGGCACGCCTCTTAGAAATGTATTGGTCAATATCTTCACAACGCAATAACATATCAACAAGCTTAATGCAACTTTTGATGAGCCTGGTCCAATAATGATTCGCAGAAAATATTCCAGCAATCGGACCTACGGCTTAGGAGGAGATGTCAAAAATGTGTTTTTCAAAAAATCCAATATGGCGGAAAATATTTCCAGGTGCACTTTGGAGGTCCAAGAGGCTTTATTGTAGATCACACGGAGTTGCACATATGTGTCACATTTCAAGTCAATCGGACTTACGGTTTGAGGGGCGTGGCCTTTCCAAAATCGCATGTTTGGGCGTTAATTACAGCGCCACCATGTGGCCGATTTGAATGAAACTTTCAGCAGATGTTTCCGCTACTCTTGTGAACATATGCTGCAAGTTTGGAGATGATGGGCCAAAGGCTTGTGAAGTTAGGTCTATTGATGTGCTGAGCCCGCCCCTTAAAAATGAATTGGTCAATATCTTCACAACACAATAACATATCAACAAGCTTTATGCAACCTTTGATGAGCCTGGTCCAATAATGATTCGCAGAAAATATGCCAGCAATCAGACCTACGGTTTAGGAGGAGATGTCAAAAATGTGTTTTTCAAAAGATTCAACATGGCGGAAAATTTAGTTGGTGGAATGGTCCAAGAGACTTTTTGTAGATCACATTCAGCAGCACATGTCTGTCAAATTTCAAATTGATAGGACTTATGGTGTGAGGGGGCTGGCCTTGAAAATTGTTATAGCGCCACCATGTGGCCAATTGTTTTCATATTTTATGTGAAGCATTATGACATCATGTACAGTTATGGTACCAAATCTCATGTCTCTAGCTCATTCCAGCTCACAGCAAATTGAGCAAAGGCATAATTTAGCATAAAATGCTAAATAGGCCACGCCCGCATGCACCGATCAATATGACACTATAGATCTTGGTTAATACTTGCCCCCAGAGTATGTGCACCAAATTTGATAAAATTCTGTCCACCGGATCTTGCGATACAAGTTTCTGATATTTGTGGCGCCCCCTATGTGTCAAGCGGAAAATGCTTTGGTACGCCTCTTCCCAAACATGTACTGAAGATATCTACCAAGATTTATGATGATTTGACTAATGGTCAATGAATTATGGCCAATTTCCTGCTAAGCCCCTCCAATTGAAAAGTTTGTTGGTCAACAGATTCATAACGCAATGAGGTATCAACACGCTTTATGCAACTTTAGATGACATTAGCCCAATAATGATCCACAGAAAATTTGGTAGCAATCGGACCTACGGTTTAGGAGGAGATGTCAAAAATCTGTTTTTCAAAAAATCCAATATGGCGGAAAATCTAGTTAGGCGGACGTTAGTGGTCTGAGCAGCTTTTTTGTAGATCACACGGAGCTAGACATGTGTGTCGAGTTTCAAGTCAATCAGACTTACGGTGTGAGGGGCGTGGCCTTTCCAAAATCGCGTGTTTGGGCGTTAATTACAGCGCCATCATGTGGCCGATTGGGGTCATAGTTCTTGAGAAGAAGCTGCACATCATTTCCAGTTCCTATGCCAAGTTTCATGTTTCCATCTCATTCCAGCTCACGGCAAATTGCGCTTATTCGGCAGACAACGAATAATAATAATAAATTCACAAAAAACAATTTTTTTTTAATTAAATGTAATGTTTACAAGTGTAGCTAGTGTGTTTCTTTACCCTAAACTCCAAATGTCCCTTAGTTTTTATCTTCCCTCAACAACAGAAGAATCCCACATGCAGCTAACTATGCTCTGCTGCCACCTCCAGGAACGCCATGGAACACATCGGGCACGTTCCGCTCAACAAAGAGAAATGATTGAACACTTTTCCACACTGTGTAACAACTTTAATTATATTGAAAAAAAAGATCTGAAAATTGTCGGACAAAAAAAGTCTGAAAAAAATGTCTGAAAAAAAAGTCTGAAAAAAAAGTCTGGAAAAAATATCTGAAAAATGTCGGACAAAAAAAGTCTGAAAAAAAAGATCTGAAAATTGTCGGACAAAAGAAGTCTGAAAAAACTGTCCGAAAAAAAAGATCTGAAAATGTCTGAAAAAAAAGTCTGAAAAAAAAAGATCTGAAAAAAAGATCTGAAAAAAGTTGGACAAAAAAAGTCTGAAAAAAAAGATCTCAAAATTGTCGAACAAAAAAAGTCTGAAAAAAAAGTCTGAAAAATGTCGGACAATAGAAGTCTGAAAAAACTTCTATTGACTTTTTTTTTGGCCAATGATTCAGACTCATTGCCTCCACAAAGTAGGGGCAGTGGAAGGTTTGAGAAGGGGAGGGCCAAGGCGGGATCTCGTGGCAAATCGGAAGACGCCCGTTCCACTTCCTCGCAGGCTGCAGACGAGGAGAGTTCCTCCCATCGGGACAGGTCCCCTCTTCGGGCCAGTCCGGGAGATGGCGGCCAGCGCTGTGGCTTCTGTCACGCTGGGGATGAAGAAAATGAAACGAGGTGCATGCTTCATAACGATAACTCAAAAAAAGTGGCGGCACACTACAAGTGTATGCTTTTTTCATCGGGGACAGTGCAGCTGACCACAACGTCACGGGCTGAATTTGGAAACTTTGAATTAGAATTAGACTTTTTTCATTAATTTTTTCAACATATGATATATACAATATTGTATTTTTTTCCAAAAAATTTCAAAATGCTATACTATAACTTTTTTTTCATGACATTTTTTGAAAAACTATACTTTGACTTTTCTTCAAGAAAATTTTCGACATCTTATACGGTACTTTTTTTTCATGATTTTTTTCGATATTTTATACAATGAATTTTTTCGACTATACTATGACTTTTTTTCAAGACATTTTTCGATTTATTATACAATTAATTTTTTTCATGAAATTTTTCGACACGATATAGTTTAACTTTGTTCGACATGTTATACAATTAATTTTTGCTATGAATTATGGTCATGAAATCTTTCGATATACAATATAGTATGACTTTTTTTCAAAAAAAATTCAAAATATATAATAGTAGTATAACTTTTTTTCATGACATTTTTTGAAATACTATACTTTGACTTTTTTTCCAAGAAATTTTTCGACATATTATACGATACATTTTTTTAAATGATTTTTTTCAACATATTATACAATTTAATTTATTTCATGGATTTTTTTCGACATGCCTATGACTTTTTTTTCATGAAATCTTTTGACATATCATACAATGGATTTTTTTTAAAACAGTTTAAGCAAGTTTAGTGATGAAAACTAAAGTTTTACATGGAATTGAGGTCAGTGTGAAGGTTTGATGCAGAAAGGCCAACTATTATGTAAAAAAATTGTAAAAATATATTCCCTTTCATTTTCTGTCTCTTTTTTGTATGTTTCCAGTATAACAGATGTGTTTCTGTAAATAAATCACATATTCTTCATATAAATGCACGTTTCAGTGTTTCTTGAGGAGAAATGCGTTTCTGAGTGGTTTTGGATGAGAAAGACATATTAAGCGAGTTTAGTGATGAAAACAAGAGTTTTGCATAGAATTGAGCTCAGAATGAAGATTTGATACTTGGAAGCGAATTCTAATGTAAAATTTGAGAAAACAATGTTTATTTTCATATTCTGTCTCTTTTTTGTATGTTTCCAGTATAACAGATGTGTTTCTGTAAATAAATCATATATTCTTCATATAAATGCACTTTTCAGTGTTTCTTGAGGAGAAATGCGTTTCCTGAGTGGTTTTGCATGAGAAAGACATATTAAGCAAGTTTAGTGATGAAAACAAGAGTTTTGCTTAGAATTGAGCTCAGAATGAAGATTTGATACTTGGAAGCGAATTCTAATGTAAAATTTGAGAAAACAATATTTCCTTTCATATTCTGTCTCTTTTTTGTATGTTTCCAGTATAACAGATGTGTTTCTGTAAATAAATCATATATTCTTCATATAAATGCACGTTTCAGTGTTTCTTGAGGAGAAATGCGTTCATGAGTGGTTTTGGATGAGAAAGACATATTAAGCGAGTTTAGTGATGAAAACAAGAGTTTTGCATATAATTGAGCTCAGAATGAAGATTTGATACTTGGAAGGGAATTCTAATGTAAAATTTGAGAAAACAATGTTTCTTTTCATATCCTGTCTCTTTTTTGTATGTTTCCAGTATAACAGATGTGTTTCTGTAAATAAATCACATATTCTTCATATAAATGCACATTTCAGTGTTTCTTGAGGAGAAATGCGTTCCTGAGTGGTTTTGGGTGAGAAAGACATATTAAGCGAGTTTAGTGATGAAAACTAGCGTTTTACATGGAATTCAGCTCAGACTGACAGTTTGATGCCTGGAGTCCAAAACTATCATATTAGATTTTGGAAAACTGTGTTCCCTTTCATATTTATCCTTTTTTGTGTGTTTCCAATGCAAGAAATGTTTTTCTGTGAAGAAATTTCACATTTTTCATATGAATCCACTTTTCAGTGTTTCTTGAGGAGAAATGCATTCTTTGGCTTAGTGATGAAAACTAGAGTTGTACATTGTGATCGTATAGTGGTACATTTCAACACAGGTTACAATTACATTGTAAAAGAATAAACATGAAATATATAAAACATATTTCCACATCCACATAGTTATATCAATTTAAAATGAATTAAAGCTGCAAGCGGCATTTCGCGGGTTATAGCCTTTATCGCTCAAAGCGCCCCCCTAATGGTCGATTTGAATGAAACTTTCAGCGGATGTTTCAACTACTCTTGTGAACATATGCTGCAAGTTTGGAGATGATGGGCCAAAGGCTTGTGAAGTTAGGTCTATTGATGTGCTGAGGCACGCCTCTTAGAAATGTATTGGTCAATATCTTCACAACGCAATAACATATCAACAAGCTTAATGCAACTTTTGATGAGCCTGGTCCAATAATGATTCGCAGAAAATATTCCAGCAATCGGACCTACGGCTTAGGAGGAGATGTCAAAAATGTGTTTTTCAAAAAATCCAATATGGCGGAAAATATTTCCAGGTGCACTTTGGAGGTCCAAGAGGCTTTATTGTAGATCACACGGAGTTGCACATATGTGTCACATTTCAAGTCAATCGGACTTACGGTTTGAGGGGCGTGGCCTTTCCAAAATCGCATGTTTGGGCGTTAATTACAGCGCCACCATGTGGCCGATTTGAATGAAACTTTCAGCAGATGTTTCCGCTACTCTTGTGAACATATGCTGCAAGTTTGGAGATGATGGGCCAAAGGCTTGTGAAGTTAGGTCTATTGATGTGCTGAGCCCGCCCCTTAAAAATGAATTGGTCAATATCTTCACAACACAATTAACATATCAACAAGCTTTATGCAACCTTTGATGAGCCTGGTCCAATAATGATTCGCAGAAAATATGCCAGCAATCAGACCTACGGTTTAGGAGGAGATGTCAAAAATGTGTTTTTCAAAAGATTCAACATGGCGGAAAATTTAGTTGGTGGACTTTCATGGTCCAAGAGACTTTTTTGTAGATCACATTCAGCAGCACATGTCTGTCAAATTTCAAATTGATAGGACTTATGGTGTGAGGGGGCTGGCCTTGAAAATTGTTATAGCGCCACCATGTGGCCAATTGTTTTCATATTTTATGTGAAGCATTATGACATCATGTACAGTTATGGTACCAAATCTCATGTCTCTAGCTCATTCCAGCTCACAGCAAATTGAGCAAAGGCATAATTTAGCATAAAATGCTAAATAGGCCACGCCCGCATGCACCGATCAATATGACACTATAGATCTTGGTTAATACTTGCCCCCAGAGTATGTGCACCAAATTTGATAAAATTCTGTCCACCGGATCTTGCGATACAAGTTTCTGATATTTGTGGCGCCCCCTATGTGTCAAGCGGAAAATGCTTTGGTACGCCTCTTCCCAAACATGTACTGAAGATATCTACCAAGATTTATGATGATTTGACTAATGGTCAATGAATTATGGCCAATTTCCTGCTAAGCCCCTCCAATTGAAAAGTTTGTTGGTCAACAGATTCATAACGCAATGAGGTATCAACACGCTTTATGCAACTTTAGATGACATTAGCCCAATAATGATCCACAGAAAATTTGGTAGCAATCGGACCTACGGTTTAGGAGGAGATGTCAAAAATCTGTTTTTCAAAAAATCCAATATGGCGGAAAATCTAGTTAGGCGGACGTTAGTGGTCTGAGCAGCTTTTTTGTAGATCACACGGAGCTAGACATGTGTGTCGAGTTTCAAGTCAATCAGACTTACGGTGTGAGGGGCGTGGCCTTTCCAAAATCGCGTGTTTGGGCGTTAATTACAGCGCCATCATGTGGCCGATTGGGGTCATAGTTCTTGAGAAGAAGCTGCACATCATTTCCAGTTCCTATGCCAAGTTTCATGTTTCCATCTCATTCCAGCTCACGGCAAATTGCGCTTATTCGGCAGACAACGAATAATAATAATAAATTCACAAAAAACAATTTTTTTTTAATTAAATGTAATGTTTACAAGTGTAGCTAGTGTGTTTCTTTACCCTAAACTCCAAATGTCCCTTAGTTTTTATCTTCCCTCAACAACAGAAGAATCCCACATGCAGCTAACTATGCTCTGCTGCCACCTCCAGGAACGCCATGGAACACATCGGGCACGTTCCGCTCAACAAAGAGAAATGATTGAACACTTTTCCACACTGTGTAACAACTTTAATTATATTGAAAAAAAAGATCTGAAAATTGTCGGACAAAAAAAGTCTGAAAAAAATGTCTGAAAAAAAAGTCTGAAAAAAAAGTCTGGAAAAAATATCTGAAAAATGTCGGACAAAAAAAGTCTGAAAAAAAAGATCTGAAAATTGTCGGACAAAAGAAGTCTGAAAAAACTGTCCGAAAAAAAAGATCTGAAAATGTCTGAAAAAAAAGTCTGAAAAAAAAGATCTGAAAAAAAGATCTGAAAAAAGTTGGACAAAAAAAGTCTGAAAAAAAAGATCTCAAAATTGTCGAACAAAAAAAGTCTGAAAAAAAAGTCTGAAAAATGTCGGACAATAGAAGTCTGAAAAAACTTCTATTGACTTTTTTTTTGGCCAATGATTCAGACTCATTGCCTCCACAAAGTAGGGGCAGTGGAAGGTTTGAGAAGGGGAGGGCCAAGGCGGGATCTCGTGGCAAATCGGAAGACGCCCGTTCCACTTCCTCGCAGGCTGCAGACGAGGAGAGTTCCTCCCATCGGGACAGGTCCCCTCTTCGGGCCAGTCCGGGAGATGGCGGCCAGCGCTGTGGCTTCTGTCACGCTGGGGATGAAGAAAATGAAACGAGGTGCATGCTTCATAACGATAACTCAAAAAAAGTGGCGGCACACTACAAGTGTATGCTTTTTTCATCGGGGACAGTGCAGCTGACCACAACGTCACGGGCTGAATTTGGAAACTTTGAATTAGAATTAGACTTTTTTCATTAATTTTTTCAACATATGATATATACAATATTGTATTTTTTTCCAAAAAATTTCAAAATGCTATACTATAACTTTTTTTTCATGACATTTTTTGAAAAACTATACTTTGACTTTTCTTCAAGAAAATTTTCGACATCTTATACGGTACTTTTTTTTCATGATTTTTTTCGATATTTTATACAATGAATTTTTTCGACTATACTATGACTTTTTTTCAAGACATTTTTCGATTTATTATACAATTAATTTTTTTCATGAAATTTTTCGACACGATATAGTTTAACTTTGTTCGACATGTTATACAATTAATTTTTGCTATGAATTATGGTCATGAAATCTTTCGATATACAATATAGTATGACTTTTTTTCAAAAAAAATTCAAAATATATAATAGTAGTATAACTTTTTTTCATGACATTTTTTGAAATACTATACTTTGACTTTTTTTCCAAGAAATTTTTCGACATATTATACGATACATTTTTTTAAATGATTTTTTTCAACATATTATACAATTTAATTTATTTCATGGATTTTTTTCGACATGCCTATGACTTTTTTTTCATGAAATCTTTTGACATATCATACAATGGATTTTTTTTAAAACAGTTTAAGCAAGTTTAGTGATGAAAACTAAAGTTTTACATGGAATTGAGGTCAGTGTGAAGGTTTGATGCAGAAAGGCCAACTATTATGTAAAAAAATTGTAAAAATATATTCCCTTTCATTTTCATCCTGTTTTGTATGTTTCCAATAAAAGAGATTTCTTTTCTGAAGAAATCACATCATTTTCATATAAATGCACTTTTCAGTGTTTCTTGAGGAGAAATGCTTTTCTGTGTGGTTTATTGGAGAGAAAGAGATATTAACTGAGTTTAGTGATGAAAACAAGAGTTTTGCATAGAATTGAGCTCAGAATGAAGATTTGATACTTGGAAGCGAATTCTAATGTAAAGTTTGAGAAAACAATGATTCTTTTCATATTCTGTCTCTTTTTTGTATGTTTCCAGTATAACAGATGTGTTTCTGTAAATAAATCACATATTCTTCATATAAATGCACGTTTCAGTGTTTCTTGAGGAGAAATGCGTTTCTGAGTGGTTTTGGATGAGAAAGACATATTAAGCGAGTTTAGTGATGAAAACAAGAGTTTTGCATAGAATTGAGCTCAGAATGAAGATTTGATACTTGGAAGCGAATTCTAATGTAAAATTTGAGAAAACAATGTTTATTTTCATATTCTGTCTCTTTTTTGTATGTTTCCAGTATAACAGATGTGTTTCTGTAAATAAATCATATATTCTTCATATAAATGCACTTTTCAGTGTTTCTTGAGGAGAAATGCGTTCCTGAGTGGTTTTGGATGAGAAAGACATATTAAGCGAGTTTATTGATGAAAACAAGAGTTTTGCTTAGAATTGAGCTCAGAATGAAGATTTGATACTTGGAAGCGAATTCTAATGTAAAATTTGAGAAAACAATGTTTATTTTCATATTCTGTCTCTTTTTTGTATGTTTCCAGTATAACAGATGTGTTTCTGTAAATAAATCATATATTCTTCATATAAATGCACGTTTCAGTGTTTCTTGAGGAGAAATGCGTTCCTGAGTGGTTTTGGATGAGAAAGACATATTAAGCGAGTTTAGTGATGAAAACAAGAGTTTTGCATAGAATTGAGCTCAGAATGAAGATTTGATACTTGGAAGGGAATTCTAATGTAAAATTTGAGAAAACAATGTTTCTTTTCATATTCTGTCTCTTTTTTGTATGTTTCCAGTATAACAGATGTGTTTCTGTAAATAAATCACATATTCTTCATATAAATGCACATTTCAGTGTTTCTTGAGGAGAAATGCGTTCCTGAGTGGTTTTGGGTGAGAAAGACATATTAAGCGAGTTTAGTGATGAAAACTAGCGTTTTACATGGAATTCAGCTCAGACTGACAGTTTGATGCCTGGAGTCCAAAACTATCATATTAGATTTTGGAAAACTGTGTTCCCTTTCATATTTATCCTTTTTTGTGTGTTTCCAATGCAAGAAATGTTTTTCTGTGAAGAAATTTCACATTTTTCATATGAATCCACTTTTCAGTGTTTCTTGAGGAGAAATGCATTCTTTGGCTTAGTGATGAAAACTAGAGTTGTACATTGTGATCGTATAGTGGTACATTTCAACACAGGTTACAATTACATTGTAAAAGAATAAACATGAAATATATAAAACATATTTCCACATCCACATAGTTATATCAATTTAAAATGAATTAAAGCTGCAAGCGGCATTTCGCGGGTTATAGCCTTTATCGCTCAAAGCGCCCCCCTAATGGTCGATTTGAATGAAACTTTCAGCGGATGTTTCAACTACTCTTGTGAACATATGCTGCAAGTTTGGAGATGATGGGCCAAAGGCTTGTGAAGTTAGGTCTATTGATGTGCTGAGGCACGCCTCTTAGAAATGTATTGGTCAATATCTTCACAACGCAATAACATATCAACAAGCTTAATGCAACTTTTGATGAGCCTGGTCCAATAATGATTCGCAGAAAATATTCCAGCAATCGGACCTACGGCTTAGGAGGAGATGTCAAAAATGTGTTTTTCAAAAAATCCAATATGGCGGAAAATATTTCCAGGTGCACTTTGGAGGTCCAAGAGGCTTTATTGTAGATCACACGGAGTTGCACATATGTGTCACATTTCAAGTCAATCGGACTTACGGTTTGAGGGGCGTGGCCTTTCCAAAATCGCATGTTTGGGCGTTAATTACAGCGCCACCATGTGGCCGATTTGAATGAAACTTTCAGCAGATGTTTCCGCTACTCTTGTGAACATATGCTGCAAGTTTGGAGATGATGGGCCAAAGGCTTGTGAAGTTAGGTCTATTGATGTGCTGAGCCCGCCCCTTAAAAATGAATTGGTCAATATCTTCACAACACAATTAACATATCAACAAGCTTCATGCAACCTTTGATGAGCCTGGTCCAATAATGATTCGCAGAAAATATGCCAGCAATCAGACCTACGGTTTAGGAGGAGATGTCAAAAATGTGTTTTTCAAAAGATTCAACATGGCGGAAAATTTAGTTGGTGGACTTTCATGGTCCAAGAGACTTTTTTGTAGATCACATTCAGCAGCACATGTCTGTCAAATTTCAAATTGATAGGACTTATGGTGTGAGGGGGCTGGCCTTGAAAATTGTTATAGCGCCACCATGTGGCCAATTGTTTTCATATTTTATGTGAAGCATTATGACATCATGTACAGTTATGGTACCAAATCTCATGTCTCTAGCTCATTCCAGCTCACAGCAAATTGAGCAAAGGCATAATTTAGCATAAAATGCTAAATAGGCCACGCCCGCATGCACCGATCAATATGACACTATAGATCTTGGTTAATACTTGCCCCCAGAGTATGTGCACCAAATTTGATAAAATTCTGTCCACCGGATCTTGCGATACAAGTTTCTGATATTTGTGGCGCCCCCTATGTGTCAAGCGGAAAATGCTTTGGTACGCCTCTTCCCAAACATGTACTGAAGATATCTACCAAGATTTATGATGATTTGACTAATGGTCAATGAATTATGGCCAATTTCCTGCTAAGCCCCTCCAATTGAAAAGTTTGTTGGTCAACAGATTCATAACGCAATGAGGTATCAACACGCTTTATGCAACTTTAGATGACATTAGCCCAATAATGATCCACAGAAAATTTGGTAGCAATCGGACCTACGGTTTAGGAGGAGATGTCAAAAATCTGTTTTTCAAAAAATCCAATATGGCGGAAAATCTAGTTAGGCGGACGTTAGTGGTCTGAGCAGCTTTTTTGTAGATCACACGGAGCTAGACATGTGTGTCGAGTTTCAAGTCAATCAGACTTACGGTGTGAGGGGCGTGGCCTTTCCAAAATCGCGTGTTTGGGCGTTAATTACAGCGCCATCATGTGGCCGATTGGGGTCATAGTTCTTGAGAAGAAGCTGCACATCATTTCCAGTTCCTATGCCAAGTTTCATGTTTCCATCTCATTCCAGCTCACGGCAAATTGCGCTTATTCGGCAGACAACGAATAATAATAATAAATTCACAAAAAACAATTTTTTTTTAATTAAATGTAATGTTTACAAGTGTAGCTAGTGTGTTTCTTTACCCTAAACTCCAAATGTCCCTTAGTTTTTATCTTCCCTCAACAACAGAAGAATCCCACATGCAGCTAACTATGCTCTGCTGCCACCTCCAGGAACGCCATGGAACACATCGGGCACGTTCCGCTCAACAAAGAGAAATGATTGAACACTTTTCCACACTGTGTAACAACTTTAATTATATTGAAAAAAAGATCTGAAAAATGTCGGACAAAAAAAGTCTGAAAAAAAGATCTGAAAAATGTTGGACAAAAGAAGTCTGAAAAAACTGTCCGAAAAAAAAGATCTGAAAATGTCTGAAAAAAAAGTCTGAAAAAAAAGATCTGAAAAAAAGATCTGAAAAATGTTGGACAAAAAAAGTCTGAAAAAAAGATCTCAAAATTGTCGAACAAAAAAAGTCTGAAAAAAAAGTCTGAAAAATGTCGGACAATAGAAGTCTGAAAAAACTTCTATTGACTTTTTTTTTGGCCAATGATTCAGACTCATTGCCTCCACAAAGTAGGGGCAGTGGAAGGTTTGAGAAGGGGAGGGCCAAGGCGGGATCTCGTGGCAAATCGGAAGACGCCCGTTCCACTTCCTCGCAGGCTGCAGACGAGGAGAGTTCCTCCCATCGGGACAGGTCCCCTCTTCGGGCCAGTCCGGGAGATGGCGGCCAGCGCTGTGGCTTCTGTCACGCTGGGGATGAAGAAAATGAAACGAGGTGCATGCTTCATAACGATAACTCAAAAAAAGTGGCGGCACACTACAAGTGTATGCTTTTTTCATCGGGGACAGTGCAGCTGACCACAACGTCACGGGCTGAATTTGGAAACTTTGAATTAGAATTAGACTTTTTTCATTAATTTTTTCAACATATGATATATACAATATTGTATTTTTTTCCAAAAAATTTCAAAATGCTATACTATAACTTTTTTTTCATGACATTTTTTGAAAAACTATACTTTGACTTTTCTTCAAGAAAATTTTCGACATCTTATACGGTACTTTTTTTTCATGATTTTTTTCGATATTTTATACAATGAATTTTTTCGACTATACTATGACTTTTTTTCAAGACATTTTTCGATTTATTATACAATTAATTTTTTTCATGAAATTTTTCGACACGATATAGTTTAACTTTGTTCGACATGTTATACAATTAATTTTTGCTATGAATTATGGTCATGAAATCTTTCGATATACAATATAGTATGACTTTTTTTCAAAAAAAATTCAAAATATATAATAGTAGTATAACTTTTTTTCATGACATTTTTTGAAATACTATACTTTGACTTTTTTTCCAAGAAATTTTTCGACATATTATACGATACATTTTTTTAAATGATTTTTTTCAACATATTATACAATTTAATTTATTTCATGGATTTTTTTCGACATGCCTATGACTTTTTTTTCATGAAATCTTTTGACATATCATACAATGGATTTTTTTTAAAACAGTTTAAGCAAGTTTAGTGATGAAAACTAAAGTTTTACATGGAATTGAGGTCAGTGTGAAGGTTTGATGCAGAAAGGCCAACTATTATGTAAAAAAATTGTAAAAATATATTCCCTTTCATTTTCATCCTGTTTTGTATGTTTCCAATAAAAGAGATTTCTTTTCTGAAGAAATCACATCATTTTCATATAAATGCACTTTTCAGTGTTTCTTGAGGAGAAATGCTTTTCTGTGTGGTTTATTGGAGAGAAAGAGATATTAACTGAGTTTAGTGATGAAAACAAGAGTTTTGCTTAGAATTGAGCTCAGAATGAAGATTTGATACTTGGAAGCGAATTCTAATGTAAAGTTTGAGAAAACAATGTTTATTTTCATATTCTGTCTCTTTTTTGTATGTTTCCAGTATAACAGATGTGTTTCTGTAAATAAATAATATATTCTTCATATAAATGCACTTTTCAGTGTTTCTTGAGGAGAAATGCGTTCCTGAGTGGTTTTGGATGAGAAAGACATATTAAGCGAGTTTAGTGATGAAAACAAGAGTTTTGCATAGAATTGAGCTCAGAATGAAGATTTGATACTTGGAAGCGAATTCTAATGTAAAATTTGAGAAAACAATGTTTCTTTTCATATTCTGTCTCTTTTTTGTATGTTTCCAGTATAACAGATGTGTTTCTGTAAATAAATCACATATTCTTCATATAAATGCACGTTTCAGTGTTTCTTGAGGAGAAATGCGTTCCTGAGTGGTTTTGGGTGAGAAAGACATATTAAGCGAGTTTAGTGATGAAAACTAGCGTTTTACATGGAATTCAGCTCAGACTGACAGTTTGATGCCTGGAGTCCAAAACTATCATATTAGATTTTGGAAAACTGTGTTCCCTTTCATATTTATCCTTTTTTGTGTGTTTCCAATGCAAGAAATGTTTTTCTGTGAAGAAATTTCACATTTTTCATATGAATCCACTTTTCAGTGTTTCTTGAGGAGAAATGCATTCTTTGGCTTAGTGATGAAAACTAGAGTTGTACATTGTGATCGTATAGTGGTACATTTCAACACAGGTTACAATTACATTGTAAAAGAATAAACATGAAATATATAAAACATATTTCCACATCCACATAGTTATATCAATTTAAAATGAATTAAAGCTGCAAGCGGCATTTCGCGGGTTATAGCCTTTATCGCTCAAAGCGCCCCCCTAATGGTCGATTTGAATGAAACTTTCAGCGGATGTTTCAACTACTCTTGTGAACATATGCTGCAAGTTTGGAGATGATGGGCCAAAGGCTTGTGAAGTTAGGTCTATTGATGTGCTGAGGCACGCCTCTTAGAAATGTATTGGTCAATATCTTCACAACGCAATAACATATCAACAAGCTTAATGCAACTTTTGATGAGCCTGGTCCAATAATGATTCGCAGAAAATATTCCAGCAATCGGACCTACGGCTTAGGAGGAGATGTCAAAAATGTGTTTTTCAAAAAATCCAATATGGCGGAAAATATTTCCAGGTGCACTTTGGAGGTCCAAGAGGCTTTATTGTAGATCACACGGAGTTGCACATATGTGTCACATTTCAAGTCAATCGGACTTACGGTTTGAGGGGCGTGGCCTTTCCAAAATCGCATGTTTGGGCGTTAATTACAGCGCCACCATGTGGCCGATTTGAATGAAACTTTCAGCAGATGTTTCCGCTACTCTTGTGAACATATGCTGCAAGTTTGGAGATGATGGGCCAAAGGCTTGTGAAGTTAGGTCTATTGATGTGCTGAGCCCGCCCCTTAAAAATGAATTGGTCAATATCTTCACAACACAATAACATATCAACAAGCTTTATGCAACCTTTGATGAGCCTGGTCCAATAATGATTCGCAGAAAATATGCCAGCAATCAGACCTACGGTTTAGGAGGAGATGTCAAAAATGTGTTTTTCAAAAGATTCAACATGGCGGAAAATTTAGTTGGTGGACTTTCATGGTCCAAGAGACTTTTTTGTAGATCACATTCAGCAGCACATGTCTGTCAAATTTCAAATTGATAGGACTTATGGTGTGAGGGGGCTGGCCTTGAAAATTGTTATAGCGCCACCATGTGGCCAATTGTTTTCATATTTTATGTGAAGCATTATGACATCATGTACAGTTATGGTACCAAATCTCATGTCTCTAGCTCATTCCAGCTCACAGCAAATTGAGCAAAGGCATAATTTAGCATAAAATGCTAAATAGGCCACGCCCGCATGCACCGATCAATATGACACTATAGATCTTGGTTAATACTTGCCCCCAGAGTATGTGCACCAAATTTGATAAAATTCTGTCCACCGGATCTTGCGATACAAGTTTCTGATATTTGTGGCGCCCCCTATGTGTCAAGCGGAAAATGCTTTGGTACGCCTCTTCCCAAACATGTACTGAAGATATCTACCAAGATTTATGATGATTTGACTAATGGTCAATGAATTATGGCCAATTTCCTGCTAAGCCCCTCCAATTGAAAAGTTTGTTGGTCAACAGATTCATAACGCAATGAGGTATCAACACGCTTTATGCAACTTTAGATGACATTAGCCCAATAATGATCCACAGAAAATTTGGTAGCAATCGGACCTACGGTTTAGGAGGAGATGTCAAAAATCTGTTTTTCAAAAAATCCAATATGGCGGAAAATCTAGTTAGGCGGACGTTAGTGGTCTGAGCAGCTTTTTTGTAGATCACACGGAGCTAGACATGTGTGTCGAGTTTCAAGTCAATCAGACTTACGGTGTGAGGGGCGTGGCCTTTCCAAAATCGCGTGTTTGGGCGTTAATTACAGCGCCATCATGTGGCCGATTGGGGTCATAGTTCTTGAGAAGAAGCTGC
The DNA here is from genome assembly GCA_916700875.1 of Sebastes aleutianus. Classification (NCBI taxonomy): domain Eukaryota; kingdom Metazoa; phylum Chordata; class Actinopteri; order Perciformes; family Sebastidae; genus Sebastes; species Sebastes aleutianus. Next base: position 120,076 of record CAKAKS010000412.1, on the reverse strand, counting down.
ACATCATTTCCAGTTCCTATGCCAAGTTTCATGTTTCCATCTCATTCCAGCTCACGGCAAATTGCGCTTATTCGGCAGACAACGAATAATAATAATAAATTCACAAAAAACAATTTTTTTTTAATTAAATGTAATGTTTACAAGTGTAGCTAGTGTGTTTCTTTACCCTAAACTCCAAATGTCCCTTAGTTTTTATCTTCCCTCAACAACAGAAGAATCCCACATGCAGCTAACTATGCTCTGCTGCCACCTCCAGGAACGCCATGGAACACATCGGGCACGTTCCGCTCAACAAAGAGAAATGATTGAACACTTTTCCACACTGTGTAACAACTTTAATTATATTGAAAAAAAAGATCTGAAAAATGTCGGACAAAAAAAGTCTGAAAAAAAAGATCTGAAAATTGTCGGACAAAAGAAGTCTGAAAAAACTGTCCGAAAAAAAAGATCTGAAAATGTCTGAAAAAAAAGTCTGAAAAAAAAGATCTGAAAAAAAGATCTGAAAAAAGTTGGACAAAAAAAGTCTGAAAAAAAAGATCTCAAAATTGTCGAACAAAAAAAGTCTGAAAAAAAAGTCTGAAAAATGTCGGACAATAGAAGTCTGAAAAAACTTCTATTGACTTTTTTTTTGGCCAATGATTCAGACTCATTGCCTCCACAAAGTAGGGGCAGTGGAAGGTTTGAGAAGGGGAGGGCCAAGGCGGGATCTCGTGGCAAATCGGAAGACGCCCGTTCCACTTCCTCGCAGGCTGCAGACGAGGAGAGTTCCTCCCATCGGGACAGGTCCCCTCTTCGGGCCAGTCCGGGAGATGGCGGCCAGCGCTGTGGCTTCTGTCACGCTGGGGATGAAGAAAATGAAACGAGGTGCATGCTTCATAACGATAACTCAAAAAAAGTGGCGGCACACTACAAGTGTATGCTTTTTTCATCGGGGACAGTGCAGCTGACCACAACGTCACGGGCTGAATTTGGAAACTTTGAATTAGAATTAGACTTTTTTCATTAATTTTTTCAACATATGATATATACAATATTGTATTTTTTTCCAAAAAATTTCAAAATGCTATACTATAACTTTTTTTTCATGACATTTTTTGAAAAACTATACTTTGACTTTTCTTCAAGAAAATTTTCGACATCTTATACGGTACTTTTTTTTCATGATTTTTTTCGATATTTTATACAATGAATTTTTTCGACTATACTATGACTTTTTTTCAAGACATTTTTCGATTTATTATACAATTAATTTTTTTCATGAAATTTTTCGACACGATATAGTTTAACTTTGTTCGACATGTTATACAATTAATTTTTGCTATGAATTATGGTCATGAAATCTTTCGATATACAATATAGTATGACTTTTTTTCAAAAAAAATTCAAAATATATAATAGTAGTATAACTTTTTTTCATGACATTTTTTGAAATACTATACTTTGACTTTTTTTCCAAGAAATTTTTCGACATATTATACGATACATTTTTTTAAATGATTTTTTTCAACATATTATACAATTTAATTTATTTCATGGATTTTTTTCGACATGCCTATGACTTTTTTTTCATGAAATCTTTTGACATATCATACAATGGATTTTTTTTAAAACAGTTTAAGCAAGTTTAGTGATGAAAACTAAAGTTTTACATGGAATTGAGGTCAGTGTGAAGGTTTGATGCAGAAAGGCCAACTATTATGTAAAAAAATTGTAAAAATATATTCCCTTTCATTTTCATCCTGTTTTGTATGTTTCCAATAAAAGAGATTTCTTTTCTGAAGAAATCACATCATTTTCATATAAATGCACTTTTCAGTGTTTCTTGAGGAGAAATGCTTTTCTGTGTGGTTTATTGGAGAGAAAGAGATATTAACTGAGTTTAGTGATGAAAACAAGAGTTTTGCTTAGAATTGAGCTCAGAATGAAGATTTGATACTTGGAAGCGAATTCTAATGTAAAGTTTGAGAAAACAATGTTTATTTTCATATTCTGTCTCTTTTTTGTATGTTTCCAGTATAACAGATGTGTTTCTGTAAATAAATCATATATTCTTCATATAAATGCACTTTTCAGTGTTTCTTGAGGAGAAATGCGTTCCTGAGTGGTTTTGGATGAGAAAGACATATTAAGCGAGTTTAGTGATGAAAACAAGAGTTTTGCATAGAATTGAGCTCAGAATGAAGATTTGATACTTGGAAGCGAATTCTAATGTAAAATTTGAGAAAACAATGTTTCTTTTCATATTCTGTCTCTTTTTTGTATGTTTCCAGTATAACAGATGTGTTTCTGTAAATAAATCACATATTCTTCATATAAATGCACGTTTCAGTGTTTCTTGAGGAGAAATGCGTTCCTGAGTGGTTTTGGGTGAGAAAGACATATTAAGCGAGTTTAGTGATGAAAACTAGCGTTTTACATGGAATTCAGCTCAGACTGACAGTTTGATGCCTGGAGTCCAAAACTATCATATTAGATTTTGGAAAACTGTGTTCCCTTTCATATTTATCCTTTTTTGTGTGTTTCCAATGCAAGAAATGTTTTTCTGTGAAGAAATTTCACATTTTTCATATGAATCCACTTTTCAGTGTTTCTTGAGGAGAAATGCATTCTTTGGCTTAGTGATGAAAACTAGAGTTGTACATTGTGATCGTATAGTGGTACATTTCAACACAGGTTACAATTACATTGTAAAAGAATAAACATGAAATATATAAAACATATTTCCACATCCACATAGTTATATCAATTTAAAATGAATTAAAGCTGCAAGCGGCATTTCGCGGGTTATAGCCTTTATCGCTCAAAGCGCCCCCCTAATGGTCGATTTGAATGAAACTTTCAGCGGATGTTTCAACTACTCTTGTGAACATATGCTGCAAGTTTGGAGATGATGGGCCAAAGGCTTGTGAAGTTAGGTCTATTGATGTGCTGAGGCACGCCTCTTAGAAATGTATTGGTCAATATCTTCACAACGCAATAACATATCAACAAGCTTAATGCAACTTTTGATGAGCCTGGTCCAATAATGATTCGCAGAAAATATTCCAGCAATCGGACCTACGGCTTAGGAGGAGATGTCAAAAATGTGTTTTTCAAAAAATCCAATATGGCGGAAAATATTTCCAGGTGCACTTTGGAGGTCCAAGAGGCTTTATTGTAGATCACACGGAGTTGCACATATGTGTCACATTTCAAGTCAATCGGACTTACGGTTTGAGGGGCGTGGCCTTTCCAAAATCGCATGTTTGGGCGTTAATTACAGCGCCACCATGTGGCCGATTTGAATGAAACTTTCAGCAGATGTTTCCGCTACTCTTGTGAACATATGCTGCAAGTTTGGAGATGATGGGCCAAAGGCTTGTGAAGTTAGGTCTATTGATGTGCTGAGCCCGCCCCTTAAAAATGAATTGGTCAATATCTTCACAACACAATAACATATCAACAAGCTTTATGCAACCTTTGATGAGCCTGGTCCAATAATGATTCGCAGAAAATATGCCAGCAATCAGACCTACGGTTTAGGAGGAGATGTCAAAAATGTGTTTTTCAAAAGATTCAACATGGCGGAAAATTTAGTTGGTGGACTTTCATGGTCCAAGAGACTTTTTTGTAGATCACATTCAGCAGCACATGTCTGTCAAATTTCAAATTGATAGGACTTATGGTGTGAGGGGGCTGGCCTTGAAAATTGTTATAGCGCCACCATGTGGCCAATTGTTTTCATATTTTATGTGAAGCATTATGACATCATGTACAGTTATGGTACCAAATCTCATGTCTCTAGCTCATTCCAGCTCACAGCAAATTGAGCAAAGGCATAATTTAGCATAAAATGCTAAATAGGCCACGCCCGCATGCACCGATCAATATGACACTATAGATCTTGGTTAATACTTGCCCCCAGAGTATGTGCACCAAATTTGATAAAATTCTGTCCACCGGATCTTGCGATACAAGTTTCTGATATTTGTGGCGCCCCCTATGTGTCAAGCGGAAAATGCTTTGGTACGCCTCTTCCCAAACATGTACTGAAGATATCTACCAAGATTTATGATGATTTGACTAATGGTCAATGAATTATGGCCAATTTCCTGCTAAGCCCCTCCAATTGAAAAGTTTGTTGGTCAACAGATTCATAACGCAATGAGGTATCAACACGCTTTATGCAACTTTAGATGACATTAGCCCAATAATGATCCACAGAAAATTTGGTAGCAATCGGACCTACGGTTTAGGAGGAGATGTCAAAAATCTGTTTTTCAAAAAATCCAATATGGCGGAAAATCTAGTTAGGCGGACGTTAGTGGTCTGAGCAGCTTTTTTGTAGATCACACGGAGCTAGACATGTGTGTCGAGTTTCAAGTCAATCAGACTTACGGTGTGAGGGGCGTGGCCTTTCCAAAATCGCGTGTTTGGGCGTTAATTACAGCGCCATCATGTGGCCGATTGGGGTCATAGTTCTTGAGAAGAAGCTGCACATCATTTCCAGTTCCTATGCCAAGTTTCATGTTTCCATCTCATTCCAGCTCACGGCAAATTGCGCTTATTCGGCAGACAACGAATAATAATTAAAGCCGCAAGCGGCATTTCGCGGGTTATAGCTTTTCGCGCTCAAAGCGCCCCCCTAGTCGCCGATATGAATGAAAGTTTCAGCGGATGTTTCAGCTACCCTTGTGAACATATGCTGCAAGTTTGGAGACGATGGGCCAAAGGCTTGGGAAGTTAGGTCTATTGATGTGCTGAGCCCGCCCCTTAAAAATGAATTGGTCAATAACTTCACAACACAATGACATATCAACAAGCTTTATGCAACCTTTGATGAGCCTGGTCCAATAATGATTCGCAGAAAATATGCCAGCAATCAGACCTACGGTTTAGGAGGAGATGTCAAAAATATGTTTTTCAAAGAATTCAACATGGCGGAAAATCTAGTCAGTGGACTTTCGTGGTCCAAGAGACTTTTTTGTAGAGCACATTCAGCAGCACATGTCTGTCAAATTTCTAATCGATGGGACTTATGGTGTGAGGGGGCTGGCCGTGAAAAATTTTATAGCGCCACCATGTGGCCAATTGTTTTCATATTTTATGTGAAGCATTATGACATCATGTACAGTTATGGTACCAAGTTTCATGTCTCTAGCTCGCTCCAGCTCACAGCAAATTGAGCAAAGGCATAATTTAGCATAAAATGCTGAATAGGCCACGCCCACATGCACCGATCAATATCACACTTCAGATCTTGGTTAATACTTGCCCCCAGAGTATGTGCATCAAATTTGATAAAATTCTGTCCACCAGATCTTGCGATATAAGTTTTTGACAGTTTTGGCGCCCCCTATGGGTCAAGCGGAAAATGCTTTGGTACGCCTATTCCCAAACACGTACTGAAGATATCTACCAAGATTTATGATGATTGGACTAATGGTCAATGAATTATGGCCAATTTCCTGCTAAGCTCCGACTATTGAAAAGTTTGTTGGTCAACAGCTTCATAACGCAATGAGGTATCAACACGCTTAATGCAACGTTAGATGACATTAGTCCAATGATGATCCGCAGAAAATTTGGTAGAAATCGGACCAACGGTTTAGGAGGAGATGTCAAAAATGTGTTTTTCAAAAAATCCAATATGGCGGAAAATCTAGTTAGGCGGACTTTAGTGGTCCCAGAGGCTTTATTGTAGATCACACGGAGCTGCACATGTCTGTCAAGTTTCAAGTCAATCGGACTTACGGTGTGCGGGGCGTGGCCTTGCCAAAATCGCATGTTTGGGCGTTAATTACAGCGCCACCATGTGGTCGATTGGGGTCATAGTTCTTGGGAAGCAGCTGCACATCATTTCCAGTTAGTGTGCCAAGTTTCATGTTTCTAGCTCATTCCAGCTCACGGCATTTTGCGCCTATTCGGCAGACAACAAATAATAATAAGAATTAAAGCCGCAAGCGGCATTTCGCGGGTTATAGCCTTTCGCGCTCAAAGCGCCACTAGCGCCTAGAGTATTTTCACCAAATTTGATAAAATTCTGTCCATCGGATCTTGCGATATAAGTGTTTGAGAGTTTTGGCGCCCCCTATGGGTCAAGCGGAAAATGCTTTGGTACGCCTATTCCCAAACACGTGCTAAAGCTATCTCCCAAGATTTATGATGATTGGGCTAATGGTCAATGAATTATGGCCAATTTCCTGCTAAGCCCCTTCCAATTGAAAAGTTTGTTTGTCAACAGATTCATAACGCAATGAGGTATCAACACGCTTTATGCAACTTTAGATGACATTAGTCCAATAATGATCCACAGAAAATTTGGTAGCAATCGGACCAACGGTTTAGGAGGAGATGTCAAAAATGCGTTTTTCAAAAAATCCAATATGGCGGAAAATCTAGTTAGGCGGACTTTAGTGGTCCCAGAGGCTTTATTGTAGATCACACGGATCTGCACATGTCTGTCAAGTTTCAAGTCAATCGGACTTACGGTGTGCGGGGCGTGGCCTTTCCAATGTCGCGTGTTTGGGCGTTAATTACAGCGCCACCATGTGGCCGATTGGGGTCATAGTTCTTGAGAAGCACATGCACATCATTTGCAGTTATTGTGCAAAGTTTCATTTTTCTCGCTCATTCCAGCTCACGGCAAATTGAGCCGCAGCATAAGACAACAAATAATAATAATAATATCAAATTCACACAAACTCAATAGGGTTATGCCCCTTCGGGGCTATAACCCTAATTAAAGCCGCAAGCGGCATTTCGCGGGTTATAGCCTTTCGCGCTCAAAGCGCCATTAGCGCCTAGAGTATGTGCACCAAATTTGATAAAATTCTGTCAACCGGATCTTGCGATATAAGTGTTTGAGAGTTTTGGCGCCCCCTATGGGTCAAGCGGAAAATGCTTTGGTACGCCTATTCCCAAACACGTACTGAAGATATCTACCAAGATTTATGATGATTTGACTAATGGTCAATGAATTATGGCCAATTTCCTGCTAAGCTCCGAACATTGAAAAGTTTGTTGGTCAACAGATTCATAACGCAATGAGGTATCAACACGCTTTATGCAACTTTAGATGACATTAGTCCAATGATGATCCACAGAAAAGTTGGTAGCAATCGGACCAACGGTTTAGGAGGAGATGTCAAAAATGCGTTTTTCAAAAAATCCAATATGGCGGAAAATATTTCCAGGCGGACTTTAGTGGTCCCAGAGGCTTTATTGTAGACCACACGAAGCTGCACATGTCTGTCAAGTTTCAAGTCAATCGGACTTACGGTGGGCGGGGCGTGGCCTTTCCAATGTCGCGTGTTTGGGCGTTAATTACAGCGCCACCATGTGGCCGATTGGGGTCATAGTTCTTGAGAAGCACATGCACATCATTTGCAGTTATCGCGCCAAGTTTCATTTTTCTCGCTCATTCCAGCTCACGGCAAATTGCGCTTCTTCGGCAGACAACGAATAATAAATAAAATTCACACAAAAACAAAAAGCAAAATAATAATAATAACAAACCGGCGCAAACTCAATAGGGTTATGCCCCTTCGGGGCTATAACCCTAATTAAAGCCGCAAGCGGCATTTCGCGGGTTATAGCCTTTCGCGCTCAAAGCGCCACTAGCGCCTAGAGTATGTGCACCAAATTTGATAAAATTCTGTCCACCGGATCTTGCGATATAAGTGTTTGACAGTTTTGGCGCCCCCTATGGGTCAAGCAGACAATGCTTTGGTACGCCTATTCCCAAACACGTATTGGAGATATCTACCAAGATTTATGATGATTTGACTAATGGTCAATGAATTATGGCCAATTTCCTGCTAAGCTCCGAACATTGAAAAGTTTGTTGGTCAACAGCTTCATAACGCAATGAGGTATCAACACGCTTTATGCAACGTTAGATGACATTAGTCCAATGATGATCCACAGAAAATTTGGTAGCAATCGGACCAACGGTTTAGGAGGAGATGTCAAAAATGCGTTTTTCAAAAAATCCAATATGGCGGAAAATATTTCCAGGCGGACTTTAGTGGTCCCAGAGGCTTTATTGTAGATCACACGGAGCTGTACAAGTGTGTCGAGTTTCAAGTCAATCGGACTTACGGTGGGCGGGGCGTGGCCTTTCCAAAATCGCGTGTTTGGGCGTTAATTACAGCACCACCATGTGGCCGATTGGAGTCATAGTTCTTGAGAAGCAGCTGCACATCATTTCCAGTTATTGTGCCAAGTTTCATGTTTCTCGCTCATTCCAGCTCACGGCAAATTGCGCTTCTTCGGCAGACAACGAATAGTAAAAAATAAAATTCACACAAAAACAAAAAGCATTAAAGCCGCAAGCGGCATTTCGCGGGTTATAGCCTTTCGCGCTCAAAGCGCCCCCCTAGTCACCGATTTGAATGAAACTTTCAGCGGATGTTTCAGCTACTCTTGTGAACATATGCTGCAAGTTTGGAGACGATGGGCCAAAGGCTTGTGAAGTTAGGTCTATTGATGTGCTGAGCCCTGCCCTCTTAAAGTTCATTGGTCAACAGATTCATAACGCAATGAGGTATCAACACGCTTTATGCAACTTTAGATGACATTAGTCCAATAATGATCCATTGAAAATTTGGTAGCAATCAGACCAACGGTTTAGGAGGAGATGTCAAAAATGTGTTTTTCAAAAAATCCAATATGGCGGAAAATATTTCCAGGTGCACTTTGGAGGTCCAAGAGGCTTTATTGTAGATCACACGGAGTTGCACATATGTGTAACATTTCAAGTCAATCGGACTTACGGTTTGAGGGGCGTGGCCTTTCCAAAATCGCATGTTTGGGCGTTAATTACAGCGCCACCATGTGGCCGATTTGAATGAAACTTTCAGCAGATGTTTCAGCTACTCTTGTGAACATATGCTGCAAGTTTGGAGACGATGGGCCAAAGGCTTGTGAAGTTAGGTCTATTGATGTGCTGAGCCCGCCCCTTAAAAATTAATTGGTCAATATCTTCACAACACAATAACATATCAACAAGCTTTATGCAACCTTTGATAAGCCTGGTGCAATAATGATTCGCAGAAAATATGCCAGCAATCAGACATACGGTTTAGGAGGAGATGTCAAAAATGTGTTTTTCAAAGAATTCAACATGGCGGAAAATCTAGTCAGTGGACTTTCGTGGTCCAAGAGACTTTTTTGTAGATCACAATCAGCAGCACATGTCTGTCAAATTTCAAATTGATGGGACTTATGGTGTGAGGGGGCTGGTCTTGAAAATTTATATAGCGCCACCATGTGGCCAATTGTTTTCATATTTTATGTGAAGCATTATGACATCATGTACAGTTAAGGTACCAAGTTTCATGTCTCTAGCTCGTTCCAGCTCACAGCAAATTGAGCAAAGGCATAATTTAGCATAAAATGCTGAATAGGCCACGCCCACATGCACCGATCAATATCACACTTCAGATCTTGGTTAATACTTGCCCCCAGAGTATGTGCACGAAATTTGATAAAATTCTGTCCACCGGATCTTGCGATATAAGTCTTTGACAGTTTTGGCGCCCCCTATGGGTCAAGCAGACAATGCTTTGGTACGCCTATTCCCAAACACGTATTGGAGATATCTACCAAGATTTATGATGATTTGACTAATGGTCAATGAATTATGGCCAATTTCCTGCTAAGCTCCGAATATTGAAAAGTTTGTTGGTCAACAGATTCATAACGCAATGAGGTATCAACACGCTTTATGCAACGTTAGATGACATTAGTCCAATGATGATCCACAGAAAATTCGGTAGATATCGGACCAACGGTTTAGGAGGAGATGTCAAAAATGCGTTTTTCAAAAAATCCAATATGGCGGAAAATATTTCCAGGCGGACTTTAGAGGTCCCAGAGGCTTTATTGTAGATCACACGAAGCTGGACATGTCTGTCAAGTTTCAAGTCAATCGGACTTACGGTGTGCGGGGCGTGGCCTTTCCAATGTCGCGTGTTTGGGCGTTAATTACAGCGCCACCATGTGGCCGATTGGGGTCATAGTTCTTGAGAAGCACATGCACATCATTTGCAGTTATCGTGCCAAGTTTCATTTTTCTCGCTCATTCCAGCTCACGGCAAATTGAGCCGCAGCATAAGACAACAAATAATAATAATTAAAGCCGCAAGCGGCATTTCGCGGGTTATAACCTTTCGCGCTCAAAGCGCCCCCCTAGTCACCGATTTGAATGAAACTTTCAGCGGATGTTTCAGCTACTCTTGTGAACATATGCTGCAAGTTTGGAGACGATGGGCCAAAGGCTTGTGAAGTTAGGTCTATTGATGTGCTGAGCCCTGCCCTCTTAAAGTTCATTGGTCAACAGATTCATAACGCAATGAGGTATCAACACGCTTTATGCAACTTTAGATGACATTAGTCCATTAATGATCCATTGAAAATTTGGTAGCAATCAGACCAACGGTTTAGGAGGAGATGTCAAAAATGTGTTTTTCAAAAAATCCAATATGGCGGAAAATATTTCCAGGTGCACTTTGGAGGTCCAAGAGGCTTTATTGTAGATCACACGGAGTTGCACATATGTGTAACATTTCAAGTCAATCGGACTTACGGTTTGAGGGGCGTGGCCTTTCCAAAATCGCATGTTTGGGCGTTAATTACAGCGCCACCATGTGGCCGATTTGAATGAAACTTTCAGCAGATGTTTCAGCTACTCTTGTGAACATATGCTGCAAGTTTGGAGACGATGGGCCAAAGGCTTGTGAAGTTAGGTCTATTGATGTGCTGAGCCCGCCCCTTAAAAATTAATTGGTCAATATCTTCACAACACAATAACATATCAACAAGCTTTATGCAACCTTTGATAAGCCTGGTGCAATAATGATTCGCAGAAAATATGCCAGCAATCAGACCTACGGTTTAGGAGGAGATGTCAAAAATGTGTTTTTCAAAGAATTCAACATGGCGGAAAATCTAGTCAGTGGACTTTCGTGGTCCAAGAGACTTTTTTGTAGAACACAATCAGCAGCACATGTCTGTCAAATTTCAAATTGATGGGACTTATGGTGTGAGGGGGCTGGCCTTGAAAATTTATATAGCGCCACCATGTGGCCAATTGTTTTCATATTTTATGTGAAGCATTATGACATCATGTACAGTTATGGTACCAAGTTTCATGTCTCTAGCTCGTTCCAGCTCACAGCAAATTGAGCAAAGGCATAATTTAGCATAAAATGCTGAATAGGCCACGCCCACATGCACCGATCAATATCACACTTCAGATCTTGGTTAATACTTGCCCCCAGAGTATGTGCACCAAATTTGATAAAATTCTGTCCACCGGATCTTGCGATATAAGTTTTTGACAGTTTTGGCGCCCCCTATGGGTCAAGCGGACAATGCTTTGGTACGCCTATTCCCAAACACGTATTGAAGATATCTACCAAGATTTATGATGATTTGACTAATGGTCAATGAATTATGGCCAATTTCCTGCTAAGCTCCGACTATTGAAAAGTTTGTTGGTCAACAGCTTCATAACGCAATGAGGTATCAACACGCTTTATGCAACGTTAGATGACATTAGTCCAATGATGATCCACAGAAAATTTGGTAGAAATCGGACCAACGGTTTAGGAGGAGATGTCAAAAATGCGTTTTTCAAAAAATCCAATATGGCGGAAAATATTTCCAGGCGGACTTTAGAGGTCCCAGAGGCTTTATTGTAGATCACACGGAGCTGGACATGTCTGTCAAGTTTCAAGTCAATCGGACTTACGGTGTGCGGGGCGTGGCCTTTCCAATGTCGCGTGTTTGGGCGTTAATTACAGCGCCACCATGTGGCCGATTGGGGTCATAGTTCTTGAGAAGCACATGCACATCATTTGCAGTTATCGTGCCAAGTTTCATTTTTCTCGCTCATTCCAGCTCACGGCAAATTGAGCCGCTGCGATAAGACAACAAATAATAATAATTAAAGCCGCAAGCGGCATTTCGCGGGTTATAACCTTTCGCGCTCAAAGCGCCCCCCTAGTCACCGATTTGAATGAAACTTTCAGCGGATGTTTCAGCTACTCTTGTGAACATATGCTGCAAGTTTGGAGACGATGGGCCAAAGGCTTGTGAAGTTAGGTCTATTGATGTGCTGAGCCCTGCCCTCTTAAAGTTCATTGGTCAACAGATTCATAACGCAATGAGGTATCAACACGCTTTATGCAACTTTAGATGACATTAGTCCAATTAATGATCCATTGAAAATTTGGTAGCAATCAGACCAACGGTTTAGGAGGAGATGTCAAAAATGTGTTTTTCAAAAAATCCAATATGGCGGAAAATATTTCCAGGTGCACTTTGGAGGTCCAAGAGGCTTTATTGTAGATCACACGGAGTTGCACATATGTGTAACATTTCAAGTCAATCGGACTTACGGTTTGAGGGGCGTGGCCTTTCCAAAATCGCATGTTTGGGCGTTAATTACAGCGCCACCATGTGGCCGATTTGATTGAAACTTTCAGCAGATGTTTCAGCTACTCTTGTGAACATATGCTGCAAGTTTGGAGACGATGGGCCAAAGGCTTGTGAAGTTAGGTCTATTGATGTGCTGAGCCCGCCCCTTAAAAATTAATTGGTCAATATCTTCACAACACAATAACATATCAACAAGCTTTATGCAACCTTTGATAAGCCTGGTGCAATAATGATTCGCAGAAAATATGCCAGCAATCAGACCTACGGTTTAGGAGGAGATGTCAAAAATGTGTTTTTCAAAGAATTCAACATGGCGGAAAATCTAGTCAGTGGACTTTCGTGGTCCAAGAGACTTTTTTGTAGATCACAATCAGCAGCACATGTCTGTCAAATTTCAAATTGATGGGACTTATGGTGTGAGGGGGCTGGCCTTGAAAATTTATATAGCGCCACCATGTGGCCAATTGTTTTCATATTTTATGTGAAGCATTATGACATCATGTACAGTTAAGGTACCAAGTTTCATGTCTCTAGCTCGTTCCAGCTCACAGCAAATTGAGCAAAGGCATAATTTAGCATAAAATGCTGAATAGGCCACGCCCACATGCACCGATCAATATCACACTTCAGATCTTGGTTAATACTTGCCCCCAGAGTATGTGCACGAAATTTGATAAAATTCTGTCCACCGGATCTTGCGATATAAGTGTTTGACAGTTTTGGCGCTCCCTATGGGTCAAGCAGACAATGCTTTGGTACGCCTATTCCCAAACACGTATTGGAGATATCTACCAAGATTTATGATGATTTGACTAATGGTCAATGAATTATGGCCAATTTCCTGCTAAGCTCCGATCATTGAAAAGTTTGTTGGTCAACAGCTTCATAACGCAATGAGGTATCAACACGCTTTATGCAACGTTAGATGACATTAGTCCAATGATGATCCACAGAAAATTCGGTAGATATCGGACCAACGGTTTAGGAGGAGATGTCAAAAATGCGTTTTTCAAAAAATCCAATATGGCGGAAAATATTTCCAGGCGGACTTTAGAGGTCCCAGAGGCTTTATTGTAGATCACACGGAGCTGGACATGTCTGTCAAGTTTCAAGTCAATCGGACTTACGGTGTGCGGGGCGTGGCCTTTCCAATGTCGCGTGTTTGGGCATTAATTACAGCGCCACCATGTGGCCGATTGGGGTCATAGTTCTTGAGAAGCACATGCACATCATTTGCAGTTATCGTGCCAAGTTTCATTTTTCTCGCTCATTCCAGCTCACGGCAAATTGAGCCGCTGCGGCAGACAACAAATAATAATTAAAGCCGCAAGCGGCATTTCGCGGGTTATAGCCTTTCGCGCTCAAAGCGCCACTAGCGCCTAGAGTATGTGCACCAAATTTGATAAAATTCTGTCCACCGGATCTTGCGATATAAGTTTTTGACAGTTTTGGCGCCCCCTATGGGTCAAGCGGAAAATGCTTTGGTACGCCTATTCCCAAACACGTACTAAAGATATCTACCAAGATTTATGATGATTGGGCTAATGGTCAATGAATTATGGCCAATTTTCTGCTAAGCCCTTCCAATTGAAAAGTTTGTTTGTCAACAGATTCATAACGCAATGAGGTATCAACACGCTTTATGCAACTTTAGATGACATTAGTCCAATAATGATCCACAGAAAATTTGGTAGCAATCGGACCAACGGTTTAGGAGGAGATGTCAAAAATGCGTTTTTCAAAAAATCCAATATGGCGGAAAATATTGCCAGGCGGACTTTAGTGGTCCCAGAGGCTTTATTGTAGATCACACGGAGCTGCACATGTCTGTCAAGTTTCAAGTCAATCGGACTTACGGTGTGCGGGGCGTGGCCTTTACAATGTCGCGTGTTTGGGCGTTAATTACAGCGCCACCATGTGGCCGATTGGAGTCATAGTTCTTGAGAAGCAGCTGCACATCATTTCCAGTTATTGTGCCAAGTTTCATGTTTCTAGCTCATTCCAGCTCACGGCAAATTGCGCTTCTTCGGCAGACAACGAATAATAAATAAAATTCACACAAAAACAAAAAGCATTAAAGCCGCAAGCGGCATTTCGCGGGTTATAGCCTTTCGCGCTCAAAGCGCCCCCCTAGTCACCGATTTGAATGAAACTTTCAGCGGATGTTTCAGCTACTCTTGTGAACATATGCTGCAAGTTTGGAGACGATGGGCCAAAGGCTTGTGAAGTTAGGTCTATTGATGTGCTGAGCCCTGCCCTCTTAAAGTTCATTGGTCAACAGATTCATAACGCAATGAGGTATCAACACGCTTTATGCAACTTTAGATGACATTAGTCCAATAATGATCCATTGAAAATTTGGTAGCAATCAGACCAACGGTTTAGGAGGAGATGTCAAAAATGTGTTTTTCAAAAAATCCAATATGGCGGAAAATATTTCCAGGCGGACTTTAGAGGTCCCAGAGGCTTTATTGTAGATCACATGGAGTTGCACATATGTGTAACATTTCAAGTCAATCGGACTTACGGTTTGAGGGGCGTGGCCTTTCCAAAATCGCATGTTTGGGCGTTAATTACAGCGCCACCATGTGGCCGATTTGAATGAAACTTTCAGCAGATGTTTCAGCTACTCTTGTGAACATATGCTGCAAGTTTGGAGACGATGGGCCAAAGGCTTGTGAAGTTAGGTCTATTGATGTGCTGAGCCCGCCCCTTAAAAATTAATTGGTCAATATCTTCACAACACAATAACATATCAACAAGCTTTATGCAACCTTTGATAAGCCTGGTGCAATAATGATTCGCAGAAAATATGCCAGCAATCAGACCTACGGTTTAGGAGGAGATGTCAAAAATGTGTTTTTCAAAGAATTCAACATGGCGGAAAATCTAGTCAGTGGACTTTCGTGGTCCAAGAGACTTTTTTGTAGATCACAATCAGCAGCACATGTCTGTCAAATTTCAAATTGATGGGACTTATGGTGTGAGGGGGCTGGCCTTGAAAATTTATATAGCGCCACCATGTGGCCAATTGTTTTCATATTTTATGTGAAGCATTATGACATCATGTACAGTTAAGGTACCAAGTTTCATGTCTCTAGCTCGTTCCAGCTCACAGCAAATTGAGCAAAGGCATAATTTAGCATAAAATGCTGAATAGGCCACGCCCACATGCACCGATCAATATCACACTTCAGATCTTGGTTAATACTTGCCCCCAGAGTATGTGCACGAAATTTGATAAAATTCTGTCCACCGGATCTTGCGATATAAGTGTTTGACAGTTTTGGCGCCCCCTATGGGTCAAGCAGGACAATGCTTTGGTACGCCTATTCCCAAACACGTATTGGAGATATCTACCAAGATTTATGATGATTTGACTAATGGTCAATGAATTATGGCCAATTTCCTGCTAAGCTCCGACTATTGAAAAGTTTGTTGGTCAACAGCTTCATAACGCAATGAGGTATCAACACGCTTTATGCAACGTTAGATGACATTAGTCCAATGATGATCCACAGAAAATTCGGTAGAAATCGGACCAACGGTTTAGGAGGAGATGTCAAAAATGCGTTTTTCAAAAAATCCAATATGGCGGAAAATATTTCCAGGCGGACTTTAGAGGTCCCAGAGGCTTTATTGTAGATCACACGGAGCTGGACATGTCTGTCAAGTTTCAAGTCAATCGGACTTACGGTGTGCGGGGCGTGGCCTTTCCAATGTCGCGTGTTTGGGCGTTAATTACAGCGCCACCATGTGGCCGATTGGGGTCATAGTTCTTGAGAAGCACATGCACATCATTTGCAGTTATCGTGCCAAGTTTCATTTTTCTCGCTCATTCCAGCTCACGGCAAATTGAGCCGCTGCGGCAGACAACAAATAATAATAATAACAAACCGGCGCAAACTCAATAGGGTTATGCCCCTTCGGGGCTATAACCCTAATTAAAGCCGCAAGCGGCATTTCGCGGGTTATAGCCTTTCGCGCTCAAAGCGCCCCCCTAGTCTCCGATTTGAATGAAACTTTCAGCGGATGTTTCAGCTACTCTTGTGAACATATGCTGCAAGTTTGGAGACGATGGGCCAAAGGCTTGGGAAGTTAGGTCTATTGATGTGCTGAGCCCGCCCCTTAAAAATGAATTGGTCAATAACTTCACAACACAATGACATATCAACAAGCTTTATGCAACCTTTGATGAGCCTGGTCCAATAATGATTTGCAGAAAATATGCCAGCAATCAGACCTACGGTTTAGGAGGAGACGTCAAAAATGTGTTTTTCAAAGAATTCAACATGGCGGAAAATCTAGTCAGTGGACTTTCGTGGACCAAGAGACTTTTTTGTAGATCACATTCAGCAGCACATGTCTGTCAAATTTCTAATCGATGGGACTTATGGTGTGAGGGGGCTGGCCGTGAAAAATTTTATAGCGCCACCATGTGGCCAATTGTTTTCATATTTTATGTGAAGCATTATGACATCATTGGTTTGTATTATTGCAATCTGGCAGTGATTTGTGCTGCGAATGTGCCAGCATCATATAAAAGGTAAAACAGGCAGTAGGTCCAAGTACAGTTATGGTACCAAGTTTCATGTCTCTAGCTCGTTCCAGCTCACAGCAAATTGAGCAAAGGCATAATTTAGCATAAAATGCTGAATAGGCCACGCCCACATGCACCGATCAATATCACACTTCAGATCTTGGTTAATACTTGCCCCCAGAGTATGTGCATCAAATTTGATAAAATTCTGTCCACCGGATCTTGCGATATAAGTTTTTGACAGTTTTGGCGCCCCCTACGGGTCAAGCGGACAATGCTTTGGTACGCCTATTCCCAAACACGTATTGAAGATATCTACCAAGATTTATGATGATTTGACTAATGGTCAATGAATTATGGCCAATTTCCTGCTAAGCTCCGACCATTGAAAAGTTTGTTGGTCAACAGCTTCATAACGCAATGAGGTATCAACACGCTTTATGCAACGTTAGATGACATTAGTCCAATGATGATCCACAGAAAATTTGGTAGCAATCGGACCAACGGTTTAGGAGGAGATGTCAAAAATGCGTTTTTCAAAAAATCCAATATGGCGGAAAATATTTCCAGGCGGACTTTAGAGGTCCCAGAGGCTTTATTGTAGATCACACGGAGCTGGACATGTCTGTCAAGTTTCAAGTCAATCGGACTTACGGTGTGCGGGGCGTGGCCTTTCCAATGTCGCGTGTTTGGGCGTTAATTACAGCGCCACCATGTGGCCGATTGGGGTCATAGTTCTTGAGAAGCACATGCACATCATTTGCAGTTATCGTGCCAAGTTTCATTTTTCTCGCTCATTCCAGCTCACGGCAAATTGAGCCGCTGCGGCAGACAACAAATAATAACAAGTTTCATTTTTCTCGCTCATTCCAGCTCACGGCAAATTGAGCCGCTGCGGCAGACAACAAATAATAATAATAACAAACCGGCGCAAACTCAATAGGGTTATGCCCCTTCGGGGCTATAACCCTAATAATAACAAACCGGCGCAAACTCAATAGGGTTATGCCCCTTCGGGGCTATAACCCTAATTAAAGCCGCAAGCGGCATTTCGCGGGTTATAGCCTTTCGCGCTCAAAGCGCCCCCCTAGTCGCCGATTTGAATGAAACTTTCAGCGGATGTTTCAGCTACTCTTGTGAACATATGCTGCAAGTTTGGAGACGATGGGCCAAAGGCTAGGGAAGTTAGGTCTATTGATGTGCTGAGCCCGCCCCTTAAAAATGAATTGGTCAATATCTTCACAACACAATAACATATCAACAAGCTTTATGCAACTTATGATGAGCCTGGTCCAATAATGATTCGCAGAAAATATGCCAGCAATCAGACCTACGGTTTAGGAGGAGATGTCAAAAATGTGTTTTTCAAAGAATTCAACATGGCGGAAAATCTAGTCAGTGGACTTTCGTGGTCCAAGAGACTTTTTTGTAGAGCACATTCAGCAGCACATGTCTGTCAAATTTCTAATCGATGGGACTTATGGTGTGAGGGGGCTGGCCTTGAAATATTTTATATCGCCACCATGTGGCCAATTGTTTTCATATTTTATATGAAGCATTATGACATCATGTACAGTTATGGTACCAAGTTTCATGTCTCTAGCTCATTCCAGCTCACAGCAAATTGAGCAAAGGCATAATTTAGCATGAAATGCTGAATAGGCCACGCCCACATGCACCGATCAATATCACACTTAAGATCTTGGTTAATACTTGCCCCCAGAGTACGTACACCAAATTTGATAAAATTCTGTCCACCGGATCTTGCGATATAAGTTTTTGACAGTTTTGGCGCCCCCTACGGGTCAAGCGGACAATGCTTTGGTACACCTATTCCCAAACACGTATTGAAGATATCTACCAAGATTTGTGATGATTGGATTAATGGTCAATGAATTATGGCCAATTTCCTGCTAAACTCCGACCATTGAAAAGTTTGTTGGTCAACAGCCTCATAACGCAATGAGGTATCAACACGCTTTATGCAACGTTAGATGACATTAGTCCAATGATGATCCACAGAAAATTTGGTAGCAATCGGAACAACGGTTTAGGAGGAGATGTCAAAAATGCGTTTTTCAAAAAATCCAATATGGCGGAAAATATTTCCAGGCGGACTTTAGAGGTCCCAGAGGCTTTATTGTAGATCACACGGAGCTGGACATGTCTGTCAAGTTTCAAGTCAATCGGACTTACGGTGTGCGGGGCGTGGCCTTTCCAATGTCGCGTGTTTGGGCGTTAATTACAGCGCCACCATGTGGCCGATTGGGGTCATAGTTCTTGAGAAGCACATGCACATCATTTGCAGTTATCGTGCCAAGTTTCATTTTTCTCGCTCATTCCAGCTCACGGCAAATTGAGCCGCTGCGGCAGACAACAAATAATAATAATAACAAACCGGCGCAAACTCAATAGGGTTATGCCCCTTCGGGGCTATAACCCTAATAACAAACCGGCGCAAACTCAATAGGGTTATGCCCCTTCGGGGCTATAACCCTAATTAAAGCCGCAAGCGGCATTTCGCGGGTTAAAGCCTTTCGCGCTCAAAGCGCCCCCCTAGTCGCCGATTTGAATGAAACTTTCAGCGGATGTTTCAGCTACTCTTGTGAACATATGCTGCAAGTTTGGAGACGATGGGCCAAAGGCTAGGGAAGTTAGGTCTATTGATGTGCTGAGCCCGCCCCTTAAAAATGAATTGGTCAATATCTTCACAACACAATAACATATCAACAAGCTTTATGCAACTTATGATGAGCCTGGTCCAATAATGATTCGCAGAAAATATGCCAGCAATCAGACCTACGGTTTAGGAGGAGATGTCAAAAATGTGTTTTTCAAAGAATTCAACATGGCGGAAAATCTAGTCAGTGGACTTTCGTGGTCCAAGAGACTTTTTTGTAGAGCACCATCAGCAGCACATGTCTGTCAAATTTCTAATTGATGGGACTTATGGTGTGAGGGGGGCTGGCCTTGAAATATTTTATATCGCCACCATGTGGCCAATTGTTTTCATATTTTATATGAAGCATTATGACATCATGTACAGTTATGGTACCAAGTTTCATGTCTCTAGCTCATTCCAGCTCACAGCAAATTGAGCAAAGGCATAATTTAGCATGAAATGCTGAATAGGCCACGCCCACATGCACCGATCAATATCACACTTAAGATCTTGGTTAATACTTGCCCCCAGAGTACGTACACCAAATTTGATAAAATTCTGTCCACCGGATCTTGCGATATAAGTTTTTGACAGTTTTGGCGCCCCCTACGGGTCAAGCGGACAATGCTTTGGTACACCTATTCCCAAACACGTATTGAAGATATCTACCAAGATTTGTGATGATTGGATTAATGGTCAATGAATTATGGCCAATTTCCTGCTAAACTCCGACCATTGAAAAGTTTGTTGGTCAACAGCCTCATAACGCAATGAGGTATCAACACGCTTTATGCAACGTTAGATGACATTAGTCCAATGATGATCCACAGAAAATTTGGTAGCAATCGGAACAACGGTTTAGGAGGAGATGTCAAAAATGCGTTTTTCAAAAAATCCAATATGGCGGAAAATATTTCCAGGCGGACTTTAGAGGTCCCAGAGGCTTTATTGTAGATCACACGGAGCTGGACATGTCTGTCAAGTTTCAAGTCAATCGGACTTACGGTGTGCGGGGCGTGGCCTTTCCAATGTCGCGTGTTTGGGCGTTAATTACAGCGCCACCATGTGGCCGATTGGGGTCATAGTTCTTGAGAAGCACATGCACATCATTTGCAGTTATCGTGCCAAGTTTCATTTTTCTCGCTCATTCCAGCTCACGGCAAATTGAGCCGCTGCGGCAGACAACAAATAATAATAATAACAAACCGGCGCAAACTCAATAGGGTTATGCCCCTTCGGGGCTATAACCCTAATAATAATTAAAGCTGCAAGCAGCGATGATCGGGCCCTCGCCCACGCGCGCACGTCGGGGCACGTACATGTCTTCAGGGCAAGACTCTTATAAAACATGTCAAATTTGGGGAAGATTGGACAATGTATAGCCAATTTACAACAACTTCCTGTTTCCTGTAGGGGGCGCTATGACTATCACGCATAATACCACATATATGTCTTCAGGCCTGGTCCATTATCCAGCTTGTGAAGTTTGGAGCAGATTGGACTATGTAAAGTCAAGTAACAACAGCCTCCTTTTTTTTGGCGAAGAAGCTTTTTCGCCGCCACGCCACGGCAACACGGTTTGATAACTTTTTGATCTTTTGATAAGTTTTCATCCCAAAGGTCTTAAGATTCTACTGACCAAGTTTCAGGTAGATCTGATTAATTTCTGAGGCAGTGTACATCAATGTGTAAAACATGATATTTCCTGTTACCACTAGGTGGCGCTATGACTGCGAGTCAAAATTTGCATATGGATGTTGTCAGACAGGGACCTTTATCAGGCATGAGACATTTGGAGCATATAGGTTAATGTACGACAAAGTTACAACAACTTCCTGTTTCTTGGCGAAAGGCGCTTTTTCGCCGCCACGCCACGGCAACATGGTTCGATAACTTTTTGATCTTTTGATAATTTTTCATCCCAAAGGTCTTAAGATACTACTGACCAAGTTTCAGGTAGATCTGATTAATTTCTGAGGCAGTGTACATCAATGTGTAAAACATGATATTTCCTGTTACCACTAGGTGGCGCTATGACTGTGAGTCAAAATTTGCATATGGATGTTGTCAGACAGGGACCTTTATCAGGCATGAGAAATTTGGAGCATATAGGTTAATGTACGACAAAGTTACAACAACTTCCTGTTTCTTGGCGAAAGGCGCTTTTTCGCCGCCACGCCACGGCAACATAGTTCGATAACTTTTTGATCTTTGAGTAACTTTTCATCCCAAAGGTCTTAAGATACTACTGACCAAATTTGAAGTTGATCGGGTTAAATCTCTAGGAGGAGTTCGTTAAAGTACAGCGCCTGGAAATGGTAAAAAAACGCCATAAAATCCAATATGGCCGACTTCCGGTTGGGTTTACGGTATACCTCCAAGAGGGTTTTATTTACGTCTCATCATGGTACATATACCTACCAAATTTCGTAAATTTAGGAGAAACGTGTCGTCGGGGCTACTCAATAGGGGGCGCTAGCGAGCCAATTTGCCACACCCGAGCACGAAACCCATATCAGATATTTATTTCACGCACGTCTGACACGTGTGCAAAATTTCAAAACGCGTTCATTATCCCAAGCACCTCGTTTTCACGCTCAAAGACATAATATAATAATAAGAATAATAATCATTTGAAATACAATAGGTCCTCGGACCGACTTTGTCGGTGCTCGGGCCCTAATTAAAGCTGCAAGCAGCGATGATCGGGCCCTCGCCCACGCGCGCACGTCGGGGGAACGCGCACGTCGGGGCACGTACATGCCTTCAGGGCAAGACTCTTATAAAACATGTCAAATTTGGGGAAGATTGGACAATGTATAGTCAATTTACAACAACTTCCTGTTTCCTGTAGGGGGCGCTATGACTTTGACTCATAATACCACATATATGTCTTCAGGCCTGGTCCATTATCCAGCTTGTGAAGTTTGGAGCAGATTGGACTATGTAAAGTCAAGTAACAACAGCCTCCTGGTTTTTGGCGAAGAAGCTTTTTCGCCGCCACGCCACGGCAACATGGTTCGATAACTTTTTGATCTTTTAATATCAAATCTAATATGTGTCCTTGTCGTGATGTGTTTTTACTATACATATTACAATTAACGTCATGACATTAACTTTTATATAACTTTACATTGTATATATTATAAATATATATATATATACATATATATAAAATATATATATATGTATATATATATGGAAACGTTAGAAGGAAAAGTTTTAAAGTTATTATTTTTTGGGGTGATTTTTTAAGTATTTTATTGATAGGACAGTGGATAGAGTGTTGGAAAGGGGGAGAGAGAGAAATGACATGAGGAAAGGACCACAGGCCGGATTCGAACCCGGGTCCACCGCTGCTAGGGCGCTCGCTCTACCGACTGAGCTAAAGCTGAGCTAACCAGCCGCCGAAGGAAAAGTTTTCTTTCATCATTGGAGGTTACAAGATTTGTATTTCTTCATATGTTCTTAGTATTTTTCTCATGGATTGACCCACAAGAAAAGATTATATTCATTTTAAATTGTATTTTTATGTAGAGTATTTCCCAGGCAGTGTTTTGTTTCATTGTTTCACCAAATTTCATAAATTTAGGAGAGGGTTGGTTGCAGTATACAACCATTTCCGGTTTCCTGTAGGGGGCGCTATGACTATCACGCATAATACCACATATATGTCTTCAGGCCTGGTCCATTATCCAGCTTGTGAAGTTTGGAGCAGATTGGACTATGTAAAGTCAAGTAACAACAGCCTCCTTTTTTTTGGCGAAGAAGCTTTTTCGCCGCCACGCCACGGCAACACGGTTCGATAACTTTTTGATCTTTTGATAAGTTTTCATCCCAAAGGTCTTAAGATTCTACTGACCAAGTTTCAGGTAGATCTGATTAATTTCTGAGGCAGTGTACATCAATGTGTAAAACATGATATTTCCTGTTACCACTAGGTGGCGCTATGACTGCGAGTCAAAATTTGCATATGGATGTTGTCAGACAGGGACCTTTATCAGGCATGAGACATTTGGAGCATATAGGTTAATGTACGACAAAGTTACAACAACTTCCTGTTTCTTGGCGAAAGGCGCTTTTTCGCCGCCACGCCACGGCAACATAGTTCGATAACTTTTTGATCTTTGAGCAACTTTTCATCCCAAAGGTCTTAAGATACTACTGACCAAATTTGAAGTTGATCGGGTTAAATCTCTAGGAGGAGTTCGTTAAAGTACAGCGCCTGGATATGGAGAAAAACGCCATAAAATCCAATATGGCCGACTTCCGGTTGGGTTTACGGTATACCTCCAAGAGGGTTTTATTTACGTCTCATCATGGTACATATACCTACCAAATTTCGTAAATTTAGGGGAAACGTGTCGTTGGGGCTACTCAATAGGGGGCGCTAGCGAGCCAATTTGCCACACCCGAGCACGAAACCCATATCAGATATTTATTTCACGCACGTCTGACACGTGTGCAAAATTTCAAAACGCGTTCATTATCCCAAGCACCTCATTTTAACGCGCAAAGACAAGGAATAATAATAATAATAATAATTAAAGCTGCAAGCAGCGATGATCGGGCCCTCGCCCACGCGCGCACGTCGGGGGAATGCGCACGTCGGGGCACGTACATGTCTTCAGGGCAAGACTCTTATAAAACATGTCAAATTTGGGGAAGATTGGACAATGTATAGTCAATTTACAACAACTTCCTGTTTCCTGTAGGGGGCGCTATGACTATCACGCATAATACCACATATATGTCTTCAGGCCTGGTCCATTATCCAGCTTGTGAAGTTTGGAGCAGATTGGACTATGTAAAGTCAAGTAACAACAGCCTCCTGTTTTTTGGCGAAGAAGCTTTTTCGCCGCCACGCCACGGCAACATGGTTCGATAACTTTTTGATCTTTTGGTAACTTTTCATCACAAAGGTCTTAAGATACTACTGACCAAGTTTGAGGTAGATGTGATTAATTTCTGAGGCAGAGTACATCAATGTGTACAACATGATATTTCCTGTTACCACTAGGTGGCGCTATGACTGCGAGCCAAAATTTGCATGTGGATGTCGTCACACAGGGACTTTTATCTTGCATGAGAAATTTGGAGCAGATTGGTTACTATACGCCAAAGTTACAACAACTTCCTGTTTTTTGGCGAAGAAGCTTTTTCGCCGCCACGCCACAGCAACATGGTTCGATAACTTTTTGATCTTTTGATAAGTTTTCATCCCAAAGGTCTTAAGATACTACTGACCAAGTTTGAGGTAGATGTGATTAATTTTTGAGGCAGAGTACATCAACGTGTAAAACATGATATTTCCTGTTACCACTAGGTGGCGCTATGACTATGAGTCAAAATTTGCATATGGATGTTGTCAGACAGGGACCTTTATCAGGCATGAGAAATTTGGAGCAGATTGGTTACTGTACGACAAAGTTACAACAACTTCCTGTTTCTTGGCGAAAGGCGCTTTTTCGCCGCCACGCCACGGCAACATAGTTCGATAACTTTTTGATCTTTGAGTAACTTTTCATCCCAAAGGTCTTAAGATACTACTGACCAAGTTTGAGGTAGATGTGATTAATTTCTGAGGCAGAGTACATCAACGTGTAAAACATGATATTTCCTGTTACCACTAGGTGGCGCTATGACTGTGAGTCAAAATTTGCATATGGATGTTGTCAGACAGGGACCTTTATCAGGCATGAGAAATTTGGAGCATATAGGTTAATGTACGACAAAGTTACAACAACTTCCTGTTTCTTGGCGAAAGGCGCTTTTTCGCCGCCACGCCACGGCAACATAGTTCGATAACTTTTTGATCTTTGAGTAACTTTTCATCCCAAAGGTCTTAAGATACTACTGACCAAATTTGAAGTTGATCGGGTTAAATCTCTAGGAGGAGTTCGTTAAAGTACAGCGCCTGGAAATGGTAAAAAACGCCATAAAATCCAATATGGCCGACTTCCGGTTGGGTTTACGGTATACCTCCAAGAGGGTTTTATTTACGTCTCATCATGGTACATATACCTACCAAATTTCATAAATATAGGAGAAACGTGTCGTCGGGGCTACTCAATAGGGGGCGCTAGCGAGCCAATTTGCCACACCCGAGCACGAAACCCATATCAGATATTTATTTCACGCACGTCTGACACGTGTGCAAAATTTCAAAACGCGTTCATTATCCCAAGCACCTCATTTTAACGCGCAAAGACAAGGAATAATAATAATAATTAAAGCTGCAAGCAGCGATGAACGGGCCCTCGCCCCTACTTGCGCGTCGGGGATGCTGGCGGGACGTGGACCGATGCGGCCGGGCACGGTGAAGCCGAAACTCTGACGAGCGCCACGATGCCTGCCGCAAGGCTCTACGACAAGCGGTTCACGAGTTATGAAGGGTGGCGTGGCTAATGTGTAGGGGGCGGGGATAACAACACCAACTTAACAGGCACTCTCTGCTGAGTGATATAACACCTCCCACAAGACTCTACGACAAAAGGATCATGAGTTATGAAAGGGGCGGGGCTAATGTGTAGGGGGCGGGCATAACCTTCACCAATGAAACAGGCACTCTCTGCTGAGTTATATGACACTTCCCACAAGACTCTACGACAAACGGATCATGAGTTATGAAAGGGGGCGGGGCTAATGTGTAGGGGGCGGGCATAACATTCACCAATGAAACAGGCACTCTCTGCTGAGTGATATGACACCTCCCACAAGACTCTACGACAAACGGTTCATGAGTTGTGTAGGGGGCGTGGCTATGACTATATTTTTGCATTTACATATAATCAGGACTGGACCCTTATCATACCTGAGAAATTTGGGGCAGATCGGACTATGTACAGTTGAGTTAGGGTTAACCCACTCTCTGCTGAGTGATATGACACATCCCACAAGACTCTACTATAAACGGTTCATGAGATATGAAAGGGGGCGGGGTTAACGTCTTGGGGCGGGGCTATGAGTATATTTTTTCATATACATGTCATCAGTACTGGAGCACCATCATACCTGAGAGATTTGGGGCAGATCGGACTATGTACAGTTGAGTTACAATAATTGCCTGTTTCATGGCGAATGGCTCAAAATGGCCGCCACGCTACGGTCAGGTCGTTAAGTGAACACTCACCATTTTAATAACTTTTCATCCTCAAGGTCTTAAGATGGTCCTGACCAAATTTCAAATCGATCTTATTGAATCTGCAGGAGGAGTTCGTTAAAGTACGCGGCCTAAAAAACCCCCCAGAAATGGGCGAAAAATGGGCAAAATCGCACATAAAATTCAATATGGCTGACTTCCTGTTGAGTTTTGGGCATACCTCCAAGAGGCTTTTTTGTTTCTCTCCACATCTTACATCTGTCTACCAAATTTTGTGCGCGGATATCAATTTTTCCATTTCATGGCGAATGGCTCAAAATGGCCGCCACGCCACGGTCAGGTCGTTAAGTGAAAACTCACGATTTTAATAACTTTTCATCCTCAAGGTCTTAAGATGGTCCTGACCAAATTTCAAATCGATCTTATCAAATATGTAGGAGGAGTTCGTTAAAGTACGCGGCCTATAAAACGCTAAAAGTGACATGAAATCCAATATGGCCGACTTCTGGGTGGGCGGAGCTAATGAAACCCAATGAGGAATATGTTTCAAATAATGAGTGGGATATGCATACCAAATTTCATGAATATCGGATCAACTTTGACAAAGTTAAAATTTCAACGCGTTAGGGGGCGCTATAGAGCCGGCTAAACACACTGAGCCTAATGGCTATACATTTACATAAAGTTCACAGGTGTCTATCATTTTGCCAAATTTCATGAGATTCCGAGTACATCAAGGTATGTTCACAAGAAAAAAGACATAAGGGGGCGCTAGAGAGCCAACATGCCACGCCCAAGCAAAATTTCACCACTAAAATAAAGTAATTACGAGTTTGGATGTGCGTGTAAAGTTTCATAATTTTTTGTGCATCCTGAAGTCTTCAAATATGCGTTCGTAAATTTTAAAATCACGCAGGAAGTCCAACATGGCTGACTTCCTGTTGGCCGAAAATATCTCAAAATCATTTAATCCAGGTATGAGGGCGTGAGCAATGACATACTTGAATTTCGTGAAGATCGAAGAAACTTTCTCTGAAAAACTGCGTACGTTAGGGGGCGCTATGGAGCCCCCTGGAGACACCCGAGCCCAGTCACTCCAGAACATTGAATTTCCCACCAGTTCTGACGCATACTCCACTTTTCGTGAGTTTTGGGGATGGCTAAGGTCGTCAAAAACGCGATATTCCAGCAGAAAAAGAATAATACCCAGAAAAACAATAGGTTCCTTGCACTTCGTGCCAGGACACCGTTGGGTCCTGGCACTTTCGTGCTCGGGCCCTAATAATAATTAAAGCTGCAAGCAGCGATGATCGGGCCCTCGCCCACGCGCGCACGTCGGGGGAACGCGCACGTCGGGGCACGTACATGTCTTCAGGGCAAGACTCTTATAAAACATGTCAAATTTGGGGAAGATTGGACAATGTATAGCCAATTTACAACAACTTCCTGTTTCCTGTAGGGGGCGCTATGACTATCACGCATAATACCACATATATGTCTTCAGGCCTGGTCCATTATCCAGCTTGTGAAGTTTGGAGCAGATTGGACTATGTAAAGTCAAGTAACAACAGAGAGAGAAAAATGACATGAGGAAAGGACAACAGGCCGGATTCGAACCCGGGTCCACCGCTGCTAGGACTAAGCCTTTGGGCGCTCGCTCTACCGACTGAGCTAAACCTGAGCTAACCAGCCGCCGAAGGAAAAGTTTTCTTTCATCATTGGAGGTTACAAGATTTGTATTTCTTCATATGTTCTTAGTATTTTTCTCACGGATTGACCCACAAGAAAAGATTATATTCATTTTAAATTGTATTTTTATGTAGAGTTTTTCCCAGGCAGTGTTTTGTTTCATTGTTTCACCAAATTTCATAAATTTAGGAGAGGGTTGGTTGCAGTATACAACCATTTCCGGTTTCCTGTAGGGGGCGCTATGACTATCACGCATAATACCACATATATGTCTTCAGGCCTGGTCCATTATCCAGCTTGTGAAGTTTGGAGCAGATTGGACTATGTAAAGTCAAGTAACAACAGCCTCCTGTTTTTTGGCGAAGAAGCTTTTTCGCCGCCACGCCACGGCAACACGGTTCGATAACTTTTTGATCTTTTGATAAGTTTACATCCCAAAGGTCTTAAGATACTACTGACCAAGTTTCAGGTAGATCTGATTAATTTCTGAGGCAGTGTACATCAATGTGTAAAACATGATATTTCCTGTTACCACTAGGTGGCGCTATGACTGCGAGTCAAAATTTGCATATGGATGTTGTCAGACAGGGACCTTTATCATGCATGAGACATTTGGAGCA
Organism: Sebastes aleutianus; assembly: GCA_916700875.1. Classification (NCBI taxonomy): domain Eukaryota; kingdom Metazoa; phylum Chordata; class Actinopteri; order Perciformes; family Sebastidae; genus Sebastes; species Sebastes aleutianus. Next base: position 91,037 of record CAKAKS010000412.1, on the reverse strand, counting down.
TATAGGTTAATGTACGACAAAGTTACAACAACTTCCTGTTTCTTGGCGAAAGGCGCTTTTTCGCCGCCACGCCACGGCAACATGGTTCGATAACTTTTTGATCTTTTGATAATTTTTCATCCCAAAGGTCTTAAGATACTACTGACCAAGTTTCAGGTAGATCTGATTAATTTCTGAGGCAGTGTACATCAATGTGTAAAACATGATATTTCCTGTTACCACTAGGTGGCGCTATGACTGTGAGTCAAAATTTGCATATGGATGGTGTCAGAGAGGGACCTTTATCAGGCATGAGAAATTTGGAGCATATAGGTTAATGTACGACAAAGTTACAACAACTTCCTGTTTCTGCGGCGAAAGGCGCTTTTTCGCCGCCACGCCACGGCAACATAGTTCGATAACTTTTTGATCTTTGAGCAACTTTTCATCCCAAAGGTCTTAAGATACTACTGACCAAATTTGAAGTTGATCGGGTTAAATCTCTAGGAGGAGTTCGTTAAAGTACAGCGCCTGGATATGGAGAAAAACGCCATAAAATCCAATATGGCCGACTTCCGGTTGGGTTTACGGTATACCTCCAAGAGGGTTTTATTTACGTCTCATCATGGTACATATACCTACCAAATTTCATAAATTTAGGAGAAACGTGTCGTCGGGGCTACTCAATAGGGGGCGCTAGCGAGCCAATTTGCCACACCCGAGCACGAAACCCATATCAGATATTTATTTCACGCACGTCTGACACGTGTGCAAAATTTCAAAAAAAGCTTATTATCCCAAGCACCTCATTTTTGCCGTCAAAGACATAATAGAATAATAAGAATAATTAAAGCTGCAAGCGGCATTTCGCGGGTTATAGCCTTTCGCGCTCAAAGCGCCACTAGCGCCTAGAGTATTTTCACCAAATTTGATAAAATTCTGTCCACCGGATCTTGCGATATAAGTGTTTGAGAGTTTTGGCGCCCCCTATGGGTCAAGCGGAAAATGCTTTGGTACGCCTATTCCCAAACACGTGCTAAAGCTATCTACCAAGATTTATGATGATTGGACTAATGGTCAATGAATTATGGCCAATTTCCTGCTAAGCCCTTCCAATTGAAAAGTTTGTTTGTCAACAGATTCATAACGCAATGAGGTATCAACACGCTTTATGCAACTTTAGATGACATTAGTCCAATAATGATCCACAGAAAATTTGGTAGCAATCGGAACAACGGTTTAGGAGGAGATGTCAAAAATGCGTTTTTCAAAAAATCCAATATGGCGGAAAATATTTCCAGGCGGACTTTAGAGGTCCCAGAGGCTTTATTGTAGATCACACGGAGCTGGACATGTCTGTCAAGTTTCAAGTCAATCGGACTTACGGTGTGCGGGGCGTGGCCTTTCCAATGTCGCGTGTTTGGGCGTTAATTACAGCGCCACCATGTGGCCGATTGGGGTCATAGTTCTTGAGAAGCACATGCACATCATTTGCAGTTATCGTGCCAAGTTTCATTTTTCTCGCTCATTCCAGCTCACGGCAAATTGAGCCGCTGCGGCAGACAACAAATAATAATTAAAGCCGCAAGTGGCATTTCGTGGGTTATAGCCTTTCGCGCTCAAAGCGCCACTAGCGCCTAGAGTATCTGCACCAAATTTGATAAAATTCTGTCCACCGGATCTTGCGATATAAGTTTTTGACAGTTTTGGCGCCCCCTATGGGTCAAGCGGAAAATGCTTTGGTACGCCTATTCCCAAACACGTACTAAAGATATCTACCAAGATTTATGATGATGGGATTAATGGTCAATGAATTATGGCCAATTTTCTGCTAAGCCCTTCCAATTGAAAAGTTTGTTGGTCAACAGATTCATAACGCAATGAGGTATCAACACGCTTTATGCAACGTTAGATGACATTAGTCCAATAATGATCCACAGAAAATTTGGTAGCAATCGGACCAACGGTTTAGGAGGAGATGTCAAAAATGCATTTTTCAAAAAATCCAATATGGCGGAAAATATTGCCAGGCGGACTTTAGTGGTCCCAGAGGCTTTATTGTAGATCACACGGAGCTGCACATGTCTGTCAAGTTTCAAGTCAATCGGACTTACGGTGTGAGGGGCGTGGCCTTTCCAAAATTGTGTGTTTGGGCGTTAATTACAGCGCCACCATGTGGCCGATTGGAGTCATATTTCTTGAGAAGCACTTGCACATCATTTCCAGTTATTGTGCCAAGTTTCATGTTTCTAGCTCATTCCAGCTCACGGCAAATTGCGCTTCTTCGGCAGACAACGAATAATAAATAAAATTCACACAAAAACAAAAAGCATTAAAGCCGCAAGCGGCATTTCGCGGGTTATAGCCTTTCGCGCTCAAAGCGCCCCCCTAGTCTCCGATTTGAATGAAACTTTCAGCGGATGTTTCAGCTACTCTTGTGAACATATGCTGCAAGTTTGGAGACGATGGGCCAAAGGCTTGGGAAGTTAGGTCTATTGATGTGCTGAGCCCGCCCCTTAAAAATGAATTGGTCAATAACTTCACAACACAATGACATATCAACAAGCTTTATGCAACCTTTGATGAGCCTGGTCCAATAATGATTTGCAGAAAATATGCCAGCAATCAGACCTACGGTTTAGGAGGAGACGTCAAAAATGTGTTTTTCAAAGAATTCAACATGGCGGAAAATCTAGTCAGTGGACTTTCGTGGACCAAGAGACTTTTTTGTAGATCACATTCAGCAGCACATGTCTGTCAAATTTCTAATCGATGGGACTTATGGTGTGAGGGGGCTGGCCGTGAAAAATTTTATAGCGCCACCATGTGGCCAATTGTTTTCATATTTTATGTGAAGCATTATGACATCATTGGTTTGTATTATTGCAATCTGGCAGTGATTTGTGCTGCGAATGTGCCAGCATCATATAAAAGGTAAAACAGGCAGTAGGTCCAAGTGGTTTTAAAAAACGATCACATTGCTTCTTATTGAAATCTGTTCACTGCACCTCAGCGACCGCTTCAGGTCAAACGTTCATGTCTTTCGACTCGTTAAATTTGCATAAATAACTAACTTTGCTAGAGTTAAATGAAACTTTTAGGGACGTTATAAAATCCCCTTCTGATGGCCAATCCCAAAAGGTGTTTCCTCGTTGGTGGGGGCGAGGCCTCGGGCTCTGAGGGGAGTTTGTACTCAGTCTGTTCAGGGGGGGGGGGGAGGCGGTGTGTTTTAGGTTATGGTACCAAGTTTCATGTCTCTAGCTCGTTCCAGCTCACAGCAAATTGAGCAAAGGCATAATTTAGCATAAAATGCTGAATAGGCCACGCCCACATGCACCGATCAATATCACACTTCAGATCTTGGTTAATACTTGCCCCCAGAGTATGTGCATCAAATTTGATAAAATTCTGTCTACTGGATCTTGCGATATAAGTTTTTGACAGTTTTGGCGCCCCCTACGGGTCAAGCGGACAATGCTTTGGTACGCCTATTCCCAAACACGTATTGAAGCTATCTACCAAGATTTATGATGATTTGACTAATGGTCCATGAATTATGGCCAATGTCCTGCTAAGCTCCGACCATTGAAAAGTTTGTTGGTCAACAGTTTCATAACGCAATGAGGTATCAACACGCTTTATACAATTTTAGATGACATTAGTCCAATGATGATCCGCAGAAAATTTGGTAGCAATCGGACCAACGGTTTAGGAGGAGATGTCAAAAATGCGTTTTTCAAAAAATCCAATATGGCGGAAAATATTTCCAGGCGGACTTTAGAGGTCCCAGAGGCTTTATTGTAGATCACACGGAGCTGGACATGTCTGTCAAGTTTCAAGTCAATCGGACTTACGGTGTGCGGGGCGTGGCCTTTCCAATGTCGCGTGTTTGGGCGTTAATTACAGCGCCACCATGTGGCCGATTGGGGTCATAGTTCTTGAGAAGCACATGCACATCATTTGCAGTTATCGTGCCAAGTTTCATTTTTCTCGCTCATTCCAGCTCACGGCAAATTGAGCCGCTGCGGCAGACAACAAATAATAATAATAACAAACCGGCGCAAACTCAATAGGGTTATGCCCCTTCGGGGCTATAACCCTAATTAAAGCCGCAAGCGGCATTTCGCGGGTTATAGCCTTTCGCGCTCAACGCGCCCCCCTAGTCGCCGATTTGAATGAAACTTTCAGCGGATGTTTCAGCCACTCTTGTGAACATATGCTGCAAGTTTGGAGACGATGGGCCAAAGGCTTGGGAAGTTAGGTCTATTGATGTGCTGAGCCCGCCCCTTAAAAATGAATTGGTCAATAACTTCACAACACAATGACATATCAACAAGCTTTATGCAACCTTTTGATGAGCCTGGTCCAATAAAGATTCGCAGAAAATATGCCAGCAATCAGACCTACGGTTTAGGAGGAGATGTCAAAAATGTGTTTTTCAAAGAATTCAACATGGCGGAAAATCTAGTCAGTGGACTTTCGTGGTCCAAGAGACTTTTTTGTAGAGTACCATCAGCAGCACATGTCTGTCAAATTTCTAATTAATGGGACTTATGGTGTGAGGGGGCTGGCCTTGAAAATGGTTATAGCGCCACCATGTGGTCAATTGTTTTCATATTTTATGTGAAGCATTATGACATCATGTACAGTTATGGTACCAAGTTTCATGTCTCTAGCTCGTTCCAGCTCACAGCAAATTGAGCAAAGGCATAATTTAGCATAAAATGCTGAATAGGCCACGCCCACATGCACCGATCAATATCACACTTCAGATCTTGGTTAATACTTGCCCCCAGAGTATGTGCATCAAATTTGATAAAATTCTGTCCACCGGATCTTGCGATATAAGTTTTTGACAGTTTTGGCGCCCCCTACGGGTCAAGCGGACAATGCTTTGGTACACCTATTCCCAAACACGTATTGAAGATATCTACCAAGATTTGTGATGATTGGATTAATGGTCAATGAATTATGGCCAATTTCCTGCTAAGCTCCGACCATTGAAAAGTTTGTTGGTCAACAGCCTCATAACGCAATGAGGTATCAACACGCTTTATGCAACGTTAGATGACATTAGTCCAATGATGATCCACAGAAAATTTGGTAGCAATCGGACCAACGGTTTAGGAGGAGATGTCAAAAATGCGTTTTTCAAAAAATCCAATATGGCGGAAAATATTTCCAGGCGGACTTTAGTGGTCCCAGAGGCTTTATTGTAGATCACACGGAGCTGCACATGTCTGTCAAGTTTCAAGTCAATCGGACTTACGGTGTGCGGGGCGTGGCCTTGCCAAAATCGCATGTTTGGGCGTTAATTACAGCGCCACCATGTGGTCGATTGGGGTCATAGTTCTTGGGAAGCAGCTGCACATCATTTCCAGTTAGTGTGCCAAGTTTCATGTTTCTAGCTCATTCCAGCTCACGGCATTTTGCGCCTATTCGGCAGACAACAAATAATAATAATAAATAATAATAAGAATAATAACAAATCGGAGCAAACTTAGAAGGGTTATGCCCCTTCGGGGCTATAACCCTAATTAAAGCCGCAAGCGGCATTTCGCGGGTTATAGCCTTTCGCGCTCAAAGCGCCCCCCTAGCGGCCGATTTGAATGAAACTTTCAGCGGATTTTTCAACTTCTCTTGTGAACATATGCTGCAAGTTTGGAGACGATGGGCCAAAGGCTCGTGAAGTTAGGTCTATTGATGTGCTGAGCCCGCCCCTTAAAAATGAATTGGTCAATATCTTCACAACACAATGACATATCAACAAGCTTTATGCAACTTTTGATGAGCCTGGTCCAATAATGATTCGCAGAAAATATGCCAGCAATCAGACCTACGGTTTAGGAGGAGATGTCAAAAATGTGTTTTTCAAAGAATTCAACATGGCGGAAAATCTAGTCAGTGGACTTTCGTGGTCCAAGAGACTTTTTTGTAGAGCACCATCAGCAGCACATGTCTGTCAAATTTCTAATTGATGGGACCTATAGTGTGAGGGGGCTGGCCTTGAAAATGTATATAGCGCCACCATGTGGCCAATTGTTTTCATATTTTATGTGAAGCATTATGACATCATGTACAGTTATGGTACCAAGTTTCATGTCTCTAGCTCGTTCCAGCTCACAGCAAATTGAGCAAAGGCATAATTTAGCATAAAATGCTGAATAGGCCACGCCCACATGCACCGATCAATATCACACTTCAGATCTTGGTTAATACTTGCCCCCAGAGTATGTGCACCAAATTTGATAAAATTCTGTCCACCGGATCTTGCGATATAAGTTTTTGACAGTTTTGGCGCCCCCTATGGGTCAAGCGGACAATGCTTTGGTACACCTATTCCCAAACACGTACTGAAGATATCTACCAAGATTTATGATGATTGGATTAATGGTCAATGAATTATGGCCAATTTCCTAGTAAGCTCCGCCCATTGAAAAGTTTGTTGGTCAACAGCCTCATAACGCAATGAGGTATCAACACGCTTTATGCAACGTTAGATGACATTAGTCCAATGATGATCCACAGAAAATTTGGTAGCAATCGGAAACAACGGTTTAGGAGGAGATGTCAAAAATGCGTTTTTCAAAAAATCCAATATGGCGGAAAATATTTCCAGGCGGACTTTAGAGGTCCCAGAGGCTTTATTGTAGATCACACGGAGCTGGACATGTCTGTCAAGTTTCAAGTCAATCGGACTTACGGTGTGCGGGGCGTGGCCTTTCCAATGTCGCGTGTTTGGGCGTTAATTACAGCGCCACCATGTGGCCGATTGGGGTCATAGTTCTTGAGAAGCACATGCACATCATTTGCAGTTATCGCGCCAAGTTTCATTTTTCTCGCTCATTCCAGCTCACGGCAAATTGAGCCGCTGCGGCAGACAACAAATAATAATAATAACAAACCGGCGCAAACTCAATAGGGTTATGCCCCTTCGGGGCTATAACCCTAATAAATTCGCACAAAAACAATAGGGTTATGCCCCTTCGGGGCTATAACCCTAATTAAAGCCGCAAGCGGCATTTCGCGGGTTATAGCCTTTCGCGCTCAAAGCGCCCCCCTAGTCGCCGATTTGAATGAAACTTTCAGCGGATGTTTCAGCTACTCTTGTGAACATATGCTGCAAGTTTGGAGACGATGGGCCAAAGGCTAGGGAAGTTAGGTCTATTGATGTGCTGAGCCCGCCCCTTAAAAATGAATTGGTCAATATCTTCACAACACAATAACATATCAACAATCTTTATGCAACTTATGATGAGCCTGGTCCAATAATGATTCGCAGAAAATATGCCAGCAATCAGACCTACGGTTTAGGAGGAGATGTCAAAAATGTGTTTTTCAAAGAATTCAACATGGCGGAAAATCTAGTCAGTGGACTTTCGTGGTCCAAGAGACTTTTTTGTAGAGCACCATCAGCAGCACATGTCTGTCAAATTTCTAATTGATGGGACTTATGGTGTGAGGGGGGCTGGCCTTGAAATATTTTATATCGCCACCATGTGGCCAATTGTTTTCATATTTTATGTGAAGCATTATGACATCATGTACAGTTATGGTACGAAGTTTCATGTCTCTAGCTCATTCCAGCTCACAGCAAATTGAGCAAAGGCATAATTTAGCATGAAATGCTGAATAGGCCACGCCCACATGCACCGATCAATATCACACTTAAGATCTTGGTTAATACTTGTCCCCAGAGTACGTACACCAAATTTGATAAAATTCTGTCCACCGGATCTTGCGATATAAGTTTTTGACAGTTTTGGCGCCCCCTACGGGTCAAGCGGACAATGCTTTGGTACACCTATTCCCAAACACGTATTGAAGATATCTACCAAGATTTGTGATGATTGGATTAATGGTCAATGAATTATGGCCAATTTCCTGCTAAGCTCCGACCATTGAAAAGTTTGTTGGTCAACAGCCTCATAACGCAATGAGGTATCAACACGCTTTATGCAACGTTAGATGACATTAGTCCAATGATGATCCACAGAAAATTTGGTAGCAATCGGAACAACGGTTTAGGAGGAGATGTCAAAAATGCGTTTTTCAAAAAATCCAATATGGCGGAAAATATTTCCAGGCGGACTTTAGAGGTCCCAGAGGCTTTATTGTAGATCACACGGAGCTGGACATGTCTGTCAAGTTTCAAGTCAATCGGACTTACGGTGTGCGGGGCGTGGCCTTTCCAATGTCGCGTGTTTGGGCGTTAATTACAGCGCCACCATGTGGCCGATTGGGGTCATAGTTCTTGAGAAGCACATGCACATCATTTGCAGTTATCGTGCCAAGTTTCATTTTTCTCGCTCATTCCAGCTCACGGCAAATTGAGCCGCTGCGGCAGACAACAAATAATAATAATAACAAACCGGCGCAAACTCAATAGGGTTATGCCCCTTCGGGGCTATAACCCTAATTAAAGCTGCAAGCAGCGATGATCGGGCCCTCGCCCACGCGCGCACGTCGGGGCACGTACATGTCTTCAGGGCAAGACTCTTATAAAACATGTCAAATTTGGGGAAGATTGGACAATGTATAGCCAATTTACAACAACTTCCTGTTTCCTGTAGGGGGCGCTATGACTATCACGCATAATACCACATATATGTCTTCAGGCCTGGTCCATTATCCAGCTTGTGAAGTTTGGAGCAGATTGGACTATGTAAAGTCAAGTAACAACAGCCTCCTGTTTTTTGGCGAAGAAGCTTTTTCGCCGCCACGCCACGGCAACATGGTTCGATAACTTTTTGATCTTTTGATAAGTTTTCATCCCAAAGGTCTTAAGATACTACTGACCAAGTTTCAGGTAGATGTGATTAATTTCTGAGGCAGAGTACATCAATGTGTAAAACATGATATTTCCTGTTACCACTAGGTGGCGCTATGACTGCGAGTCAAAATTTGCATATGGATGTTGTCAGACAGGGACCTTTATCAGGCATGAGAAATTTGGAGCATATAGGTTAATGTACGACAAAGTTACAACAACTTCCTGTTTCTTGGCGAAGAAGCTTTTTCGCCGCCACGCCACGGCAACATGGTTCGATAACTTTTTGATCTTTTGATAAGTTTTCATCCCAAAGGTCTTAAGATACTACTGACCAAGTTTCAGGTAGATGTGATTAATTTCTGAGGCAGAGTACATCAATGTGTAAAACATGATATTTCCTGTTACCACTAGGTGGCGCTATGACTGTGAGTCAAAATTTGCATATGGATGTTGTCAGACAGGGACCTTTATCAGGCATGAGAAATTTGGAGCATATAGGTTAATGTACGACAAAGTTACAACAACTTCCTGTTTCTTGGCGAAAGGCGCTTTTTCGCCGCCACGCCACGGCAACATAGTTCGATAACTTTTTGATCTTTGAGTAACTTTTCATCCCAAAGGTCTTAAGATACTACTGACCAAATTTGAAGTTGATCGGGTTAAATCTCTAGGAGGAGTTCGTTAAAGTACAGCGCCTGGATATGGTAACAAAACGCCATAAAATCCAATATGGCCGACTTCCGGTTGGGTTTACGGTATACCTCCAAGAGGGTTTTATTTACGTCTCATCATGGTACATATACCTACCAAATTTCGTAAATTTAGGAGAAACGTGTCGTCGGGGCTATTCAATAGGGGGCGCTAGCGAGCCAATTTGCCACACCCGAGCACGAAACCCATATCAGATATTTATTTCACGCACGTCTGACACGTGTGCAAAATTTCAAAACGCGTTCATTATCCCAAGCACCTCGTTTTCACGCTCAAAGACATAATATAATAATAAGAATAATAATCATTTGAAATACAATAGGTCCTCGGACCGACTTTGTCGGTGCTCGGGCCCTAATTAAAGCTGCAAGCAGCGATGATCGGGCCCTCGCCCACGCGCGCACGTCGGGGGAACGCGCACGTCGGGGCACGTACATGCCTTCAGGGCAAGACTCTTATAAAACATGTCAAATTTGGGGAAGATTGGACAATGTATAGTCAATTTACAACAACTTCCTGTTTCCTGTAGGGGGCGCTATGACTTTGACTCATAATACCACATATATGTCTTCAGGCCTGGTCCATTATCCAGCTTGTGAAGTTTGGAGCAGATTGGACTATGTAAAGTCAAGTAACAACAGCCTCCTGGTTTTTGGCGAAGAAGCTTTTTCGCCGCCACGCCACGGCAACATGGTTCGATAACTTTTTGATCTTTTAATATCAAATCTAATATGTGTCCTTGTCGTGATGTGTTTTTACTATACATATTACAATTAACGTCATGACATTAACTTTTATATAACTTTACATTGTATATATTATAAATATATATATATATACATATATATATACATATATATATATAAAATATATATATATGGAAAAGTTTTAAAGTTATTATTTTTTGGGGTGATTTTTTAAGTATTTTATTGATAGGACAGTGGATAGAGTGTTGGAAAGGGGGAGAGAGAGAAATGACATGAGGAAAGGACCACAGGCCGGATTCGAACCCGGGTCCACCGCTGCTAGGGCGCTCGCTCTACCGACTGAGCTAAAGCTGAGCTAACCAGCCGCCGAAGGAAAAGTTTTGTTTCATCATTGGAGGTTACAAGATTTGTATTTCTTCATATGTTCTTAGTATTTTTCTCACGGATTAACCCACAAGAAAAGATTATATTCATTTTAAATTGTATTTTTATGTAGAGTATTTCACAGGCAGTGTTTTGTTTCATTGTTTCACCAAATTTCATAAATTTAGGAGAGGGTTGGTTGCAGTATACAACCATTTCCGGTTTCCTGTAGGGGGCGCTATGACTATCACGCATAATACCACATATATGTCTTCAGGCCTGGTCCATTATCCAGCTTGTGAAGTTTGGAGCAGATTGGACTATGTAAAGTCAAGTAACAACAGCCTCCTGTTTTTTGGCGAAGAAGCTTTTTCGCCGCCACGCCACGGCAACACGGTTCGATAACTTTTTGATCTTTTGATAAGTTTTCATCCCAAAGGTCTTAAGATACTACTGACCAAGTTTCAGGTAGATCTGATTAATTTCTGAGGCAGTGTACATCAATGTGTAAAACATGATATTTCCTGTTACCACTAGGTGGCGCTATGACTGCAAGTCAAAATTTGCATATGGATGTTGTCAGACAGGGACCTTTATCAGGCATGAGACATTTGGAGCATATAGGTTAATGTACGACAAAGTTACAACAACTTCCTGTTTCTTGGCGAAAGGCGCTTTTTCGCCGCCACGCCACGGCAACATAGTTCGATAACTTTTTGATCTTTGAGTAACTTTTCATCCCAAAGGTCTTAAGATACTACTGACCAAATTTGAAGTTGATCGGGTTAAATCTCTAGGAGGAGTTCGTTAAAGTACAGCGCCTGGATATGGAGAAAAACGCCATAAAATCCAATATGGCCGACTTCCGGTTGGGTTTACGGTATACCTCCAAGAGGGTTTTATTTACGTCTCATCATGGTACATATACCTACCAAATTTCGTAAATTTAGGGGAAACGTGTCGTTGGGGCTACTCAATAGGGGGCGCTAGCGAGCCAATTTGCCACACCCGAGCACGAAACCCATATCAGATATTTATTTCACGCACGTCTGACACGTGTGCAAAATTTCAAAACGCGTTCATTATCCCAAGCACCTCATTTTAACGCGCAAAGACAAGGAATAATAATAATAATAATAATTAAAGCTGCAAGCAGCGATGATCGGGCCCTCGCCCACGCGCGCACGTCGGGGGAACGCGCACGTCGGGGCACGTACATGTCTTCAGGGCAAGACTCTTATAAAACATGTCAAATTTGGGGAAGATTGGACAATGTATAGCCAATTTACAACAACTTCCTGTTTCCTGTAGGGGGCGCTATGACTATCACGCATAATACCACATATATGTCTTCAGGCCTGGTCCATTATCCAGCTTGTGAAGTTTGGAGCAGATTGGACTATGTAAAGTCAAGTAACAACAGCCTCCTGTTTTTTGGCGAAGAAGCTTTTTCGCCGCCACGCCACGGCAACATGGTTCGATAACTTTTTGATCTTTTGGTAACTTTTCATCACAAAGGTCTTAAGATACTACTGACCAAGTTTGAGGTAGATGTGATTAATTTCTGAGGCAGAGTACATCAATGTGTACAACATGATATTTCCTGTTACCACTAGGTGGCGCTATGACTGCGAGCCAAAATTTGCATGTGGATGTCGTCACACAGGGACTTTTATCTTGCATGAGAAATTTGGAGCAGATTGGTTACTATACGCCAAAGTTACAACAACTTCCTGTTTTTTGGCGAAGAAGCTTTTTCGCCGCCACGCCACGGCAACATGGTTCGATAACTTTTTGATCTTTTGATAAGTTTTCATCCCAAAGGTCTTAAGATACTACTGACCAAGTTTGAGGTAGATGTGATTAATTTCTGAGGCAGAGTACATCAACGTGTAAAACATGATATTTCCTGTTACCACTAGGTGGCGCTATGACTGTGAGTCAAAATTTGCATATGGATGGTGTCAGAGAGGGACCTTTATCAGGCATGAGAAATTTGGAGCATATAGGTTAATGTACGACAAAGTTACAACAACTTCCTGTTTCTTGGCGAAAGGCGCTTTTTCGCCGCCACGCCACGGCAACATAGTTCGATAACTTTTTGATCTTTGAGTAACTTTTCATCCCAAAGGTCTTAAGATACTACTGACCAAATTTGAAGTTGATCGGGTTAAATTTCTAGGAGGAGTTCGTTAAAGTACAGCGCCTGGATATGGTAACAAAATGACCTAATATTCAAGATGGCCGACTTCCGGTTGGGTTTACGGTATACCTCCAAGAGGGTTTTATTTACGTCTCATCATGGTACATATACCTACCAAATTTCATAAATTTAGGAGAAACGTGTCGTCGGGGCTACTCAATAGGGGGCGCTAGCGAGCCAATTTGCCACACCCGAGCACGAAACCCATATCAGATATTTATTTCACGCACGTCTGACACGTGTGCAAAATTTCAAAACGCGTTCATTATCCCAAGCACCTCATTTTAACGCGCAAAGACAAGGAATAATAATAATAATTAAAGCTGCAAGCAGCGATGAACGGGCCCTCGCCCCTACTTGCGCGTCTGGGATGCTGGCGGGACGCCGACCGACGCGGCCGGGCACCGTGAAACCGAAACTCTGACGAGCGCCATGATGCCTGCCGCAAGGCTCTACGACAAGCGGTTCACGAGTTATGAAGGGGGGCGGGGCTAATGTGTAGTGGGCGGGGATAACAACACCAACTTAACAGGCACTCTCTGCTGAGTGATATAACACCTCCCACAAGACTCTACGACAAACGGATCATGAGTTATGAAAGGGGCGGGGCTAATGTGTAGGGGGCGGGGCTAACCATCCCCAATGAAACAGGCACTCTCTGCTGAGTTATATGACACCTCCCACAAGACTCTACTACAAACGGATCATGAGTTATGAAAGGGGGCGGGGCTAATGTGTAGGGGGCGGGCATAACATTCACCAATGAAACAGGCACTCTCTGCTGAGTGATATGACACCTCCCACAAGACTCTACGACAAACGGTTCATGAGTTGTGTAGGGGGCGTGGCTATGACTATATTTTTGCATTTACATATAATCAGGACTGGACCCTTATCATACCTGAGAAATTTGGGGCAGATCGAACTATGTACAGTTGAGTTAGGGTTAACCCACTCTCTGCTGAGTGATATGACACATCCCACAAGACTCTACTATAAACGGTTCATGAGATATGAAAGGGGGCGGGGTTAACGTCTTGGGGCGGGGCTATGAGTATATTTTTTCATATACATGTCATCAGTACTGGACCACCATCATACCTGAGAGATTTGGGGCAGATCGGACTATGTACAGTTGAGTTACAATAACTGCCTGTTTCATGGCGAATGGCTCAAAATGGCCGCCACGCTACGGTCAGGTCGTTAAGTGAACACTCACCATTTTAATAACTTTTCATCCTCAAGGTCTTAAGATGGTCCTGACCAAATTTCAAATCGATCTTATTGAATCTGCAGGAGGAGTTCGTTAAAGTACGCGGCCTAAAAAACCCCCCAGAAATGGGCGAAAAATGGGCAAAATCGCACATAAAATTCAATATGGCTGACTTCCTGTTGAGTTTTGGGCATACCTCCAAGAGGCCTTTTTGTTTCTCTCCACATCTTACATCTGTCTACCAAATTTTGTACTTGTAGGTGAAACCGGAGCGCGGATATCAATTTTTCCATTTCATGGCGAATGGCTCAAAATGGCCGCCACGCCACGGTCAGGTCGTTAAGTGAAAACTCACGATTTTAATAACTTTTCATCCTCAAGGTCTTAAGATGGTCCTGACCAAATTTCAAATCGATCTTATCAAATATGTAGGAGGAGTTCGTTAAAGTACGCGGCCTATAAAACGCTAAAAGTGACATGAAATCCAATATGGCCGACTTCTGGGTGGGCGGAGCTAATGAAACCCAATGAGGAATATGTTTCAAATAATGAGTGGGATATGCATACCAAATTTCATGAATATCGGATCAACTTTGACAAAGTTAAAATTTCAACGCGTTAGGGGGCGCTATAGAGCCGGCAAAACACACTGAGCCTAATGGCTATACAGTTACATAAAGTTCACAGGTGTCTATCATTTTGCCAAATTTCATGAGTTTTCGAGTACCTAAAGGTATGTTCAAAATCTAAAAGACATTAGGGGGCGCTAGAGAGCCAACATGCCACGCCCAAGCAAAATTTCACCACTAAAATAAAGTAATTACGAGTTTGGATGTGCGTGTAAAGTTTCATAATTTTTTGTGCATCCTGAAGTCTTCAAATATGCGTTCGTAAATTTTAAAATCACGCAGGAAGTCCAACATGGCTGACTTCCTGTTGGCCGAAAATATCTCAAAATCATTTAATCCAGGTATGAGGGCGTGAGCAATGACATACTTGAATTTCGTGAAGATCGAAGAAACTTTCTCTGAAAAACTGCGTACGTTAGGGGGCGCTATGGAGCCCCCTGGAGACACCCGAGCCCAGTCACTCCAGAACATTGAATTTCCCACCAGTTCTGACGCATACTCCACTTTTCGTGAGTTTTGGGGATGGCTAAGGTCGTCAAAAACGCGATATTCCAGCAGAAAAAGAATAATACCCAGAAAAACAATAGGTTCCTTGCACTTCGTGCCAGGACACCGTTGGGTCCTGGCACTTTCGTGCTCGGGCCCTAATTAAAGCTGCAAGCAGCGATGATCGGGCCCTCGCCCACGCGCGCACGTCGGGGGAACGCGCACGTCGGGGCACGTACATGTCTTCAGGGCAAGACTCTTATAAAACATGTCAAATTTGGGGAAGATTGGACAATGTATAGCCAATTTACAACAACTTCCTGTTTCCTGTAGGGGGCGCTATGACTATCACGCATAATACCACATATATGTCTTCAGGCCTGGTCCATTATCCAGCTTGTGAAGTTTGGAGCAGATTGGACTATGTAAAGTCAAGTAACAACAGAGAGAGAAAAATGACATGAGGAAAGGACCACAGGCCGGATTCGAACCCGGGTCCACCGCTGCTAGGACTAAGCCTTTGGGCGCTCGCTCTACCGACTGAGCTAAACCTGAGCTAACCAGCCGCCGAAGGAAAAGTTTTCTTTCATCATTGGAGGTTACAAGATTTGTATTTCTTCATATGTTCTTAGTATTTTTCTCACGGATTAACCCACAAGAAAAGATTATATTCATTTTAAATTGTATTTTTATGTAGAGTTTTTCCCAGGCAGTGTTTTGTTTCATTGTTTCACCAAATTTCATAAATTTAGGAGAGGGTTGGTTGCAGTATACAACCATTTCCGGTTTCCTGTAGGGGGCGCTATGACTATCACGCATAATACCACATATATGTCTTCAGGCCTGGTCCATTATCCAGCTTGTGAAGTTTGGAGCAGATTGGACTATGTAAAGTCAAGTAACAACAGCCTCCTGTTTTTTGGCGAAGAAGCTTTTTCGCCGCCACGCCACGGCAACACGGTTCGATAACTTTTTGATCTTTTGATAAGTTTACATCCCAAAGGTCTTAAGATACTACTGACCAAGTTTCAGGTAGATCTGATTAATTTCTGAGGCAGTGTACATCAATGTGTAAAACATGATATTTCCTGTTACCACTAGGTGGCGCTATGACTGCGAGTCAAAATTTGCATATGGATGTTGTCAGACAGGGACCTTTATCAGGCATGAGACATTTGGAGCATATAGGTTAATGTACGACAAAGTTACAACAACTTCCTGTTTCTTGGCGAAAGGCGCTTTTTCGCCGCCACGCCACGGCAACATGGTTCGATAACTTTTTGATCTTTTGATATTTTTTCATCCCAAAGGTCTTAAGATACTACTGACCAAGTTTCAGGTAGATCTGATTAATTTCTGAGGCAGTGTACATCAATGTGTAAAACATGATATTTCCTGTTACCACTAGGTGGCGCTATGACTGTGAGTCAAAATTTGCATATGGATGGTGTCAGAGAGGGACCTTTATCAGGCATGAGAAATTTGGAGCATATAGGTTAATGTACGACAAAGTTACAACAACTTCCTGTTTCTGCGGCGAAAGGCGCTTTTTCGCCGCCACGCCACGGCAACATGGTTCGATAACTTTTTGATCTTTGAGCAACTTTTCATCCCAAAGGTCTTAAGATACTACTGACCAAATTTGAAGTTGATCGGGTTAAATCTCTAGGAGGAGTTCGTTAAAGTACAGCGCCTGGATATGGAGAAAAACGCCATAAAATCCAATATGGCCGACTTCCGGTTGGGTTTACGGTATACCTCCAAGAGGGTTTTATTTACGTCTCATCATGGTACATATACCTACCAAATTTCATAAATTTAGGAGAAACGTGTCGTCGGGGCTACTCAATAGGGGGCGCTAGCGAGCCAATTTGCCACACCCGAGCACGAAACCCATATCAGATATTTATTTCACGCACGTCTGACACGTGTGCAAAATTTCAAAAAAAGCTTATTATCCCAAGCACCTCATTTTTGCCGTCAAAGACATAATAGAATAATAAGAATAATTAAAGCTGCAAGCGGCATTTCGCGGGTTATAGCCTTTCGCGCTCAAAGCGCCACTAGCGCCTAGAGTATTTTCACCAAATTTGATAAAATTCTGTCCACCGGATCTTGCGATATAAGTGTTTGAGAGTTTTGGCGCCCCCTATGGGTCAAGCGGAAAATGCTTTGGTACGCCTATTCCCAAACACGTGCTAAAGCTATCTACCAAGATTTATGATGATTGGACTAATGGTCAAT
Source organism: Sebastes aleutianus (assembly GCA_916700875.1). Classification (NCBI taxonomy): domain Eukaryota; kingdom Metazoa; phylum Chordata; class Actinopteri; order Perciformes; family Sebastidae; genus Sebastes; species Sebastes aleutianus. The sequence continues at coordinate 73,729 of CAKAKS010000412.1, read as the reverse complement.
GAATTATGGCCAATTTCCAGCTAAGCCCTTCCAATTGAAAAGTTTGTTTGTCAACAGATTCATAACGCAATGAGGTATCAACACGCTTTATGCAACTTTAGATGACATTAGTCCAATAATGATCCACAGAAAATTTGGTAGCAATCAGACCAACGGTTTAGGAGGAGATGTCAAAAATGCGTTTTTCAAAAAATCCAATATGGCGGAAAATCTAGTTAGGCGGACTTTAGTGGTCCCAGAGGCTTTATTGTAGATCACACGGATCTGCACATGTCTGTCAAGTTTCAAGTCAATCGGACTTACGGTGTGCGGGGCGTGGCCTTTCCAATGTCGCGTGTTTGGGCGTTAATTACAGCGCCACCATGTGGCCGATTGGGGTCATAGTTCTTGAGAAGCACATGCACATCATTTGCAGTTATTGTGCAAAGTTTCATTTTTCTCGCTCATTCCAGCTCACGGCAAATTGAGCCGCAGCATAAGACAACAAATAATAATAATTAAAGCCGCAAGCGGCATTTCGCGGGTTATAGCCTTTCGCGCTCAAAGCGCCCCCCTAGTCTCCGATTTGAATGAAACTTTCAGCGGATGCTTCAGCTACTCTTGTGAACATATGCTGCAAGTTTGGAGACGATGGGCCAAAGGCTTGGGAAGTTAGGTCTATTGATGTGCTGAGCCCGCCCCTTAAAAATGAATTGGTCAATAACTTCACAACACAATGACATATCAACAAGCTTTATGCAACCTTTGATGAGCCTGGTCCAATAATGATTTGCAGAAAATATGCCAGCAATCAGACCTACGGTTTAGGAGGAGACGTCAAAAATGTGTTTTTCAAAGAATTCAACATGGCGGAAAATCTAGTCAGTGGACTTTCGTGGTCCAAGAGACTTTTTTGTAGATCACATTCAGCAGCACATGTCTGTCAAATTTCTAATCGATGGGACTTATGGTGTGAGGGGGCTGGCCGTGAAAAATTTTATAGCGCCACCATGTGGCCAATTGTTTTCATATTTTATGTGAAGCATTATGACATCATTGGTTTGTATTATTGCAATCTGGCAGTGATTTGTGCTGCGAATGTGCCAGCATCATATAAAAGGTAAAACAGGCAGTAGGTCCAAGTGGTTTTAAAAAAACGATCACATTGCTTCTTATTGAAATCTGTTCACTGCACCTCAGCGACCGCTTCAGGTCAAACGTTCATGTCTTTCGACTCGTTAAATTTGCATAAATAACTAACTTTGCTAGAGTTAAATGAAACTTTTAGGGACGTTATAAAATCCCCTTCTGATGGCCAATCCCAAAAGGTGTTTCCTCGTTGGTGGGGGCGAGGCCTCGGGCTCTGAGGGGAGTTTGTACTCAGTCTGTTCAGGGGGGGGGGGGAGGCGGTGTGTTTTAGGTTATGGTACCAAGTTTCATGTCTCTAGCTCGTTCCAGCTCACAGCAAATTGAGCAAAGGCATAATTTAGCATAAAATGCTGAATAGGCCACGCCCACATGCACCGATCAATATCACACTTCAGATCTTGGTTAATACTTGCCCCCAGAGTATGTGCATCAAATTTGATAAAATTCTGTCTACTGGATCTTGCGATATAAGTTTTTGACAGTTTTGGCGCCCCCTACGGGTCAAGCGGACAATGCTTTGGTACGCCTATTCCCAAACATGTATTGAAGATATCTACCAAGATTTATGATGATTTGACTAATGGTCAATGAATTATGGCCAATTTCCTGCTAAGCTCCGACTATTGAAAAGTTTGTTGGTCAACAGCTTCATAACGCAATGAGGTATCAACACGCTTTATGCAACGTTAGATGACATTAGTCCAATGATGATCCACAGAAAATTCGGTAGATATCGGACCAACGGTTTAGGAGGAGATGTCAAAAATGCGTTTTTCAAAAAATCCAATATGGCGGAAAATATTTCCAGGCGGACTTTAGAGGTCCCAGAGGCTTTATTGTAGATCACACGGAGCTGGACATGTCTGTCAAGTTTCAAGTCAATCGGACTTACGGTGTGCGGGGCGTGGCCTTTCCAATGTCGCGTGTTTGGGCGTTAACTACAGCGCCACCATGTGGCCGATTGGGGTCATAGTTCTTGAGAAGCACATGCACATCATTTGCAGTTATCGTGCCAAGTTTCATTTTTCTCGCTCATTCCAGCTCACGGCAAATTGAGCCGCTGCGGCAGACAACAAATAATAATTAAAGCCGCAAGTGGCATTTCGTGGGTTATAGCCTTTCGCGCTCAAAGCGCCACTAGCGCCTAGAGTATCTGCACCAAATTTGATAAAATTCTGTCCACCGGATCTTGCGATATAAGTTTTTGACAGTTTTGGCGCCCCCTATGGGTCAAGCGGAAAATGCTTTGGTACGCCTATTCCCAAACACGTACTAAAGATATCTACCAAGATTTATGATGATTGGGCTAATGGTCAATGAATTATGGCCAATTTTCTGCTCAGCCCTTCCAATTGAAAAGTTTGTTGGTCAACAGATTCATAACGCAATGAGGTATCAACACGCTTTATGCAACGTTAGATGACATTAGTCCAATAATGATCCACAGAAAATTTGGTAGCAATCGGACCAACGGTTTAGGAGGAGATGTCAAAAATGCATTTTTCAAAAAATCCAATATGGCGGAAAATATTGCCAGGCGGACTTTAGTGGTCCCAGAGGCTTTATTGTAGATCACACGGAGCTGCACATGTCTGTCAAGTTTCAAGTCAATCGGACTTACGGTGTGCGGGGCGTGGCCTTTACAATGTCGCGTGTTTGGGCGTTAATTACAGCGCCACCATGTGGCCGATTGGAGTCATAGTTCTTGAGAAGCAGCTGCACATCATTTCCAGTTATTGTGCCAAGTTTCATGTTTCTAGCTCATTCCAGCTCACGGCAAATTGCGCTTCTTCGGCAGACAACGAATAATAAATAAAATTCACACAAAAACAAAAAGCATTAAAGCCGCAAGCGGCATTTCGCGGGTTATAGCCTTTCGCGCTCAAAGCGCCCCCCTAGTCGCCGATTTGAATGAAACTTTCAGCGGATGTTTCAGCTACTCTTGTGAACATATGCTGCAAGTTTGGAGACGATGGGCCAAAGGCTTGGGAAGTTAGGTCTATTGATGTGCTGAGCCCGCCCCTTAAAAATGAATTGGTCAATAACTTCACAACACAATGACATATCAACAAGCTTTATGCAACCTTTGATGAGCCTGGTCCAATAATGATTTGCAGAAAATATGCCAGCAATCAGACCAACGGCTTAGGAGGAGATGTCAAAAATACGTTTTTCAAAAAATTCAACATGGCCGAAATTCTAGTCAGTGGACTTTCGTGGACCACGAGACTTTTTTGTAGATCACATTCAGCAGCACATGTCTGTCAAATTTCTAATTGATGGGACTTATGGTGTGAGGGGGCTGGCCTAGAAAAATGTTATAGCGCCACCATGTGGCCAATTGTTTTCATATTTTATGTGAAGCATTATGACATCATTGGTTTGTATTATTGCAATCTGGCAGTGATTTGTGCTGCGAATGTGCCAGCATCATATAAAAGGTAAAACAGGCAGTAGGTCCAAGTGGTTTTAAAAAACGATCACATTGCTTCTTATTGAAATCTGTTCACTGCACCTCGGCGACCGCTTCAGGTCAAACGTTCATGTCTTTCGACTCGTTAAATTTGCATAAATAACTAACTTTGCTAGAGTTAAATGAAACTTTTAGGGACGTTATAAAATCCCCTTCTGATGGCCAATCCCAAAAGGTGTTTCCTCGTTGGTGGGGGCGAGGCCTCGGGCTCTGAGGGGAGTTTGTACTCAGTCTGTTCAGGGGGGGGGGGGAGGCGGTGTGTTTTAGGTTATGGTACCAAGTTTCATGTCTCTAGCTCGTTCCAGCTCACAGCAAATTGAGCAAAGGCATAATTTAGCATAAAATGCTGAATAGGCCACGCCCACATGCACCGATCAATATCACACTTCAGATCTTGGTTAATACTTGCCCCCAGAGTATGTGCATCAAATTTGATAAAATTCTGTCTACTGGATCTTGCGATATAAGTTTTTGACAGTTTTGGCGCCCCCTACGGGTAAAGCGGACAATGCTTTGGTACGCCTATTCCCAAACACGTATTGAAGATATCTACCAAGATTTATGATGATTTGACTAATGGTCAATGAATTATGGCCAATTTCCTGCTAAGCTCCGACCATTGAAAAGTTTGTTGGTCAACAGCTTCATAACGCAATGAGGTATCAACACGCTTTATGCAACGTTAGATGACATTAGTCCAATGATGATCCACAGAAAATTTGGTAGCAATCGGACCAACGGTTTAGGAGGAGATGTCAAAAATGCGTTTTTCAAAAAATCCAATATGGCGGAAAATATTTCCAGGCGGACTTTAGAGGTCCCAGAGGCTTTATTGTAGATCACACGGAGCTGGACATGTCTGTCAAGTTTCAAGTCAATCGGACTTACGGTGTGCGGGGCGTGGCCTTTCCAATGTCGCGTGTTTGGGCGTTAATTACAGCGCCACCATGTGGCCGATTGGGGTCATAGTTCTTGAGAAGCACATGCACATCATTTGCAGTTATCGTGCCAAGTTTCATTTTTCTCGCTCATTCCAGCTCACGGCAAATTGAGCCGCTGCGGCAGACAACAAATAATAATAATAACAAACCGGCGCAAACTCAATAGGGTTATGCCCCTTCGGGGCTATAACCCTAATTAAAGCCGCAAGCGGCATTTCGCGGGTTATAGCCTTTCGCGCTCAAAGCGCCCCCCTAGTCGCCGATTTGAATGAAACTTTCAGCGGATGTTTCAGCTACTCTTGTGAACATATGCTGCAAGTTTGGAGACGATGGGCCAAAGGCTAGGGAAGTTAGGTCTATTGATGTGCTGAGCCCGCCCCTTAAAAATGAATTGGTCAATATCTTCACAACACAATAACATATCAACAAGCTTTATGCAACTTATGATGAGCCTGGTCCAATAATGATTCGCAGAAAATATGCCAGCAATCAGACCTACGGTTTAGGAGGAGATGTCAAAAATGTGTTTTTCAAAGAATTCAACATGGCGGAAAATCTAGTCAGTGGACTTTCGTGGTCCAAGAGACTTTTTTGTAGAGCACCATCAGCAGCACATGTCTGTCAAATTTCTAATTGATGGGACTTATGGTGTGAGGGGGGCTGGCCTTGAAATATTTTATATCGCCACCATGTGGCCAATTGTTTTCATATTTTATATGAAGCATTATGACATCATGTACAGTTATGGTACCAAGTTTCATGTCTCTAGCTCATTCCAGCTCACAGCAAATTGAGCAAAGGCATAATTTAGCATGAAATGCTGAATAGGCCACGCCCACATGCACCGATCAATATCACACTTAAGATCTTGGTTAATACTTGCCCCCAGAGTACGTACACCAAATTTGATAAAATTCTGTCCACCGGATCTTGCGATATAAGTTTTTGACAGTTTTGGCGCCCCCTACGGGTCAAGCGGACAATGCTTTGGTACACCTATTCCCAAACACGTATTGAAGATATCTACCAAGATTTGTGATGATTGGATTAATGGTCAATGAATTATGGCCAATTTCCTGCTAAACTCCGACCATTGAAAAGTTTGTTGGTCAACAGCCTCATAACGCAATGAGGTATCAACACGCTTTATGCAACGTTAGATGACATTAGTCCAATGATGATCCACAGAAAATTTGGTAGCAATCGGAACAACGGTTTAGGAGGAGATGTCAAAAATGCGTTTTTCAAAAAATCCAATATGGCGGAAAATATTTCCAGGCGGACTTTAGAGGTCCCAGAGGCTTTATTGTAGATCACACGGAGCTGGACATGTCTGTCAAGTTTCAAGTCAATCGGACTTACGGTGTGCGGGGCGTGGCCTTTCCAATGTCGCGTGTTTGGGCGTTAATTACAGCGCCACCATGTGGCCGATTGGGGTCATAGTTCTTGAGAAGCACATGCACATCATTTGCAGTTATCGTGCCAAGTTTCATTTTTCTCGCTCATTCCAGCTCACGGCAAATTGAGCCGCTGCGGCAGACAACAAATAATAATAATAACAAACCGGCGCAAACTCAATAGGGTTATGCCCCTTCGGGGCTATAACCCTAATAATTAAAGCCGCAAGCGGCATTTCGCGGGTTATAGCCTTTCGCGCTCAAAGCGCCACTAGCGCCTAGAGTATTTTCACCAAATTTGATAAAATTCTGTCCACCGGATCTTGCGATATAAGTGTTTGAGAGTTTTGGCGCCCCCTATAGGTCAAGCGGAAAATGCTTTGGTACGCCTATTCCCAAACACGTGCTAAAGCTATCTACCAAGATTTATGATGATTGAACTAATGGTCAATGAATTATGGCCAATTTCCTGCTAAGCCCTTCCAATTGAAAAGTTTGTTTGTCAACAGATTCATAACGCAATGAGGTATCAACACGCTTTATGCAACTTTAGATGACATTAGTCCAATAATGATCCACAGAAAATTTGGTAGCAATCAGACCAACGGTTTAGGAGGAGATGTCAAAAATGCGTTTTTCAAAAAATCCAATATGGCGGAAAATCTAGTTAGGCGGACTTTAGTGGTCCCAGAGGCTTTATTGTAGATCACACGGATCTGCACATGTGTGTCAAGTTTCAAGTCAATCGGACTTACGGTGTGCGGGGCGTGGCCTTTCCAATGTCGCGTGTTTGGGCGTTAATTACAGCGCCACCATGTTTCCGATTGGGGTCATAGTTCTTGAGAAGCACATGCACATCATTTGCAGTTATTGTGCAAAGTTTCATTTTTCTCGCTCATTCCAGCTCACGGCAAATTGAGCCGCAGCATAAGACAACAAATAATAATAATTAAAGCCGCAAGCGGCATTTCGCGGGTTATAGCCTTTCGCGCTCAAAGCGCCCCCCTAGTCTCCGATTTGAATGAAACTTTCAGCGGATGTTTCAGCTACTCTTGTGAACATATGCTGCAAGTTTGGAGACGATGGGCCAAAGGCTTGGGAAGTTAGGTCTATTGATGTGCTGAGCCCGCCCCTTAAAAATGAATTGGTCAATAACTTCACAACACAATGACATATCAACAAGCTTTATGCAACCTTTGATGAGCCTGGTCCAATAATGATTTGCAGAAAATATGCCAGCAATCAGACCTACGGTTTAGGAGGAGACGTCAAAAATGTGTTTTTCAAAGAATTCAACATGGCGGAAAATCTAGTCAGTGGACTTTCGTGGTCCAAGAGACTTTTTTGTAGATCACATTCAGCAGCACATGTCTGTCAAATTTCTAATCGATGGGACTTATGGTGTGAGGGGGCTGGCCGTGAAAAATTTTATAGCGCCACCATGTGGCCAATTGTTTTCATATTTTATGTGAAGCATTATGACATCATTGGTTTGTATTATTGCAATCTGGCAGTGATTTGTGCTGCGAATGTGCCAGCATCATATAAAAGGTAAAACAGGCAGTAGGTCCAAGTGGTTTTAAAAAACGATCACATTGCTTCTTATTGAAATCTGTTCACTGCACCTCAGCGACCGCTTCAGGTCAAACGTTCATGTCTTTCGACTCGTTAAATTTGCATAAATAACTAACTTTGCTAGAGTTAAATGAAACTTTTAGGGACGTTATAAAATCCCCTTCTGATGGCCAATCCCAAAAGGTGTTTCCTCGTTGGTGGGGGCGAGGCCTCGGGCTCTGAGGGGAGTTTGTACTCAGTCTGTTCAGGGGGGGGGGGGGAGGCGGTGTGTTTTAGGTTATGGTACCAAGTTTCATGTCTCTAGCTCGTTCCAGCTCACAGCAAATTGAGCAAAGGCATAATTTAGCATAAAATGCTGAATAGGCCACGCCCACATGCACCGATCAATATCACACTTCAGATCTTGGTTAATACTTGCCCCCAGAGTATGTGCATCAAATTTGATAAAATTCTGTCTACTGGATCTTGCGATATAAGTTTTTGACAGTTTTGGCGCCCCCTACGGGTAAAGCGGACAATGCTTTGGTACGCCTATTCCCAAACACGTATTGAAGATATCTACCAAGATTTATGATGATTTGACTAATGGTCAATGAATTATGGCCAATTTCCTGCTAAGCTCCGACTATTGAAAAGTTTGTTGGTCAACAGCTTCATAACGCAATGAGGTATCAACACGCTTTATGCAACGTTAGATGACATTAGTCCAATGATGATCCACAGAAAATTTGGTAGCAATCGGACCAACGGTTTAGGAGGAGATGTCAAAAATGCGTTTTTCAAAAAATCCAATATGGCGGTAAATATTTCCAGGGGGACTTTAGAGGTCCCAGAGGCTTTATTGTAGATCACACGGAGCTGGACATGTCTGTCAAGTTTCAAGTCAATCGGACTTACGGTGTGCGGGGCGTGGCCTTTCCAATGTCGCGTGTTTGGGCGTTAATTACAGCGCCACCATGTGGCCGATTGGGGTCATAGTTCTTGAGAAGCACATGCACATCATTTGCAGTTATCGTGCCAAGTTTCATTTTTCTCGCTCATTCCAGCTCACGGCAAATTGAGCCGCTGCGGCAGACAACAAATAATAATAATAATAACAAACCGGCGCAAACTCAATAGGGTTATGCCCCTTCGGGGCTATAACCCTAATAATTAAAGCCGCAAGCGGCATTTCGCGGGTTATAGCCTTTCGCGCTCAAAGCGCCACTAGCGCCTAGAGTATTTTCACCAAATTTGATAAAATTCTGTCCACCGGATCTTGCGATATAAGTGTTTGAGAGTTTTGGCGCCCCCTATAGGTCAAGCGGAAAATGCTTTGGTACGCCTATTCCCAAACACGTGCTAAAGCTATCTACCAAGATTTATGATGATTGAACTAATGGTCAATGAATTATGGCCAATTTCCTGCTAAGCCCTTCCAATTGAAAAGTTTGTTTGTCAACAGATTCATAACGCAATGAGGTATCAACACGCTTTATGCAACTTTAGATGACATTAGTCCAATAATGATCCACAGAAAATTTGGTAGCAATCAGACCAACGGTTTAGGAGGAGATGTCAAAAATGCGTTTTTCAAAAAATCCAATATGGCGGAAAATCTAGTTAGGCGGACTTTAGTGGTCCCAGAGGCTTTATTGTAGATCACACGGATCTGCACATGTCTGTCAAGTTTCAAGTCAATCGGACTTACGGTGTGCGGGGCGTGGCCTTTCCAATGTCGCGTGTTTGGGCGTTAATTACAGCGCCACCATGTTTCCGATTGGGGTCATAGTTCTTGAGAAGCACATGCACATCATTTGCAGTTATTGTGCAAAGTTTCATTTTTCTCGCTCATTCCAGCTCACGGCAAATTGAGCCGCAGCATAAGACAACAAATAATAATAATTAAAGCCGCAAGCGGCATTTCGCGGGTTATAGCCTTTCGCGCTCAAAGCGCCCCCCTAGTCTCCGATTTGAATGAAACTTTCAGCGGATGTTTCAGCTACTCTTGTGAACATATGCTGCAAGTTTGGAGACGATGGGCCAAAGGCTTGGGAAGTTAGGTCTATTGATGTGCTGAGCCCGCCCCTTAAAAATGAATTGGTCAATAACTTCACAACACAATGACATATCAACAAGCTTTATGCAACCTTTGATGAGCCTGGTCCAATAATGATTTGCAGAAAATATGCCAGCAATCAGACCTACGGTTTAGGAGGAGACGTCAAAAATGTGTTTTTCAAAGAATTCAACATGGCGGAAAATCTAGTCAGTGGACTTTCGTGGTCCAAGAGACTTTTTTGTAGATCACATTCAGCAGCACATGTCTGTCAAATTTCTAATCGATGGGACTTATGGTGTGAGGGGGCTGGCCGTGAAAAATTTTATAGCGCCACCATGTGGCCAATTGTTTTCATATTTTATGTGAAGCATTATGACATCATTGGTTTGTATTATTGCAATCTGGCAGTGATTTGTGCTGCGAATGTGCCAGCATCATATAAAAGGTAAAACAGGCAGTAGGTCCAAGTGGTTTTAAAAAACGATCACATTGCTTCTTATTGAAATCTGTTCACTGCACCTCAGCGACCGCTTCAGGTCAAACGTTCATGTCTTTCGACTCGTTAAATTTGCATAAATAACTAACTTTGCTAGAGTTAAATGAAACTTTTAGGGACGTTATAAAATCCCCTTCTGATGGCCAATCCCAAAAGGTGTTTCCTCGTTGGTGGGGGCGAGGCCTCGGGCTCTGAGGGGAGTTTGTACTCAGTCTGTTCAGGGGGGGGGGGGGAGGCGGTGTGTTTTAGGTTATGGTACCAAGTTTCATGTCTCTAGCTCGTTCCAGCTCACAGCAAATTGAGCAAAGGCATAATTTAGCATAAAATGCTGAATAGGCCACGCCCACATGCACCGATCAATATCACACTTCAGATCTTGGTTAATACTTGCCCCCAGAGTATGTGCATCAAATTTGATAAAATTCTGTCTACTGGATCTTGCGATATAAGTTTTTGACAGTTTTGGCGCCCCCTACGGGTAAAGCGGACAATGCTTTGGTACGCCTATTCCCAAACACGTATTGAAGATATCTACCAAGATTTATGATGATTTGACTAATGGTCAATGAATTATGGCCAATTTCCTGCTAAGCTCCGACTATTGAAAAGTTTGTTGGTCAACAGCTTCATAACGCAATGAGGTATCAACACGCTTTATGCAACGTTAGATGACATTAGTCCAATGATGATCCACAGAAAATTTGGTAGCAATCGGACCAACGGTTTAGGAGGAGATGTCAAAAATGCGTTTTTCAAAAAATCCAATATGGCGGAAAATATTTCCAGGCGGACTTTAGAGGTCCCAGAGGCTTTATTGTAGATCACACGGAGCTGGACATGTCTGTCAAGTTTCAAGTCAATCGGACTTACGGTGTGCGGGGCGTGGCCTTTCCAATGTCGCGTGTTTGGGCGTTAATTACAGCGCCACCATGTGGCCGATTGGGGTCATAGTTCTTGAGAAGCACATGCACATCATTTGCAGTTATCGTGCCAAGTTTCATTTTTCTCGCTCATTCCAGCTCACGGCAAATTGAGCCGCTGCGGCAGACAACAAATAATAATAATAACAAACCGGCGCAAACTCAATAGGGTTATGCCCCTTCGGGGCTATAACCCTAATAATTAAAGCCGCAAGCGGCATTTCGCGGGTTATAGCCTTTCGCGCTCAAAGCGCCACTAGCGCCTAGAGTATTTTCACCAAATTTGATAAAATTCTGTCCACCGGATCTTGCGATATAAGTGTTTGAGAGTTTTGGCGCCCCCTATAGGTCAAGCGGAAAATGCTTTGGTACGCCTATTCCCAAACACGTGCTAAAGCTATCTACCAAGATTTATGATGATTGAACTAATGGTCAATGAATTATGGCCAATTTCCTGCTAAGCCCTTCCAATTGAAAAGTTTGTTTGTCAACAGATTCATAACGCAATGAGGTATCAACACGCTTTATGCAACTTTAGATGACATTAGTCCAATAATGATCCACAGAAAATTTGGTAGCAATCAGACCAACGGTTTAGGAGGAGATGTCAAAAATGCGTTTTTCAAAAAATCCAATATGGCGGAAAATCTAGTTAGGCGGACTTTAGTGGTCCCAGAGGCTTTATTGTAGATCACACGGATCTGCACATGTGTGTCAAGTTTCAAGTCAATCGGACTTACGGTGTGCGGGGCGTGGCCTTTCCAATGTCGCGTGTTTGGGCGTTAATTACAGCGCCACCATGTTTCCGATTGGGGTCATAGTTCTTGAGAAGCACATGCACATCATTTGCAGTTATTGTGCAAAGTTTCATTTTTCTCGCTCATTCCAGCTCACGGCAAATTGAGCCGCAGCATAAGACAACAAATAATAATTAAATGAAACTTTTAGGGACGTTATAAAATCCCCTTCTGATGGCCAATCCCAAAAGGTGTTTCCTCGTTGGTGGGGGCGAGGCCTCGGGCTCTGAGGGGAGTTTGTACTCAGTCTGTTCAGGGGGGGGGGGGAGGCGGTGTGTTTTAGGTTATGGTACCAAGTTTCATGTCTCTAGCTCGTTCCAGCTCACAGCAAATTGAGCAAAGGCATAATTTAGCATAAAATGCTGAATAGGCCACGCCCACATGCACCGATCAATATCACACTTCAGATCTTGGTTAATACTTGCCCCCAGAGTATGTGCATCAAATTTGATAAAATTCTGTCTACTGGATCTTGCGATATAAGTTTTTGACAGTTTTGGCGCCCCCTACGGGTAAAGCGGACAATGCTTTGGTACGCCTATTCCCAAACACGTATTGAAGATATCTACCAAGATTTATGATGATTTGACTAATGGTCAATGAATTATGGCCAATTTCCTGCTAAGCTCCGACTATTGAAAAGTTTGTTGGTCAACAGCTTCATAACGCAATGAGGTATCAACACGCTTTATGCAACGTTAGATGACATTAGTCCAATGATGATCCACAGAAAATTTGGTAGCAATCGGACCAACGGTTTAGGAGGAGATGTCAAAAATGCGTTTTTCAAAAAATCCAATATGGCGGAAAATATTTCCAGGCGGACTTTAGAGGTCCCAGAGGCTTTATTGTAGATCACACGGAGCTGGACATGTCTGTCAAGTTTCAAGTCAATCGGACTTACGGTGTGCGGGGCGTGGCCTTTCCAATGTCGCGTGTTTGGGCGTTAATTACAGCGCCACCATGTGGCCGATTGGGGTCATAGTTCTTGAGAAGCACATGCACATCATTTGCAGTTATCGTGCCAAGTTTCATTTTTCTCGCTCATTCCAGCTCACGGCAAATTGAGCCGCTGCGGCAGACAACAAATAATAATAATAACAAACCGGCGCAAACTCAATAGGGTTATGCCCCTTCGGGGCTATAACCCTAATAATAACAAACCGGCGCAAACTCAATAGGGTTATGCCCCTTCGGGGCTATAACCCTAATAATATCAAATTCACACAAACTCAATAGGGTTATGCCCCTTCGGGGCTATAACCCTAATAATAAATTCACAAAAAACAATTTTTTTTTAATTAAATGTAATGTTTACAAGTGTAGCTAGTGTGTTTCTTTACCCTAAACTCCAAATGTCCCTTAGTTTTTATCTTCCCTCAACAACAGAAGAATCCCACATGCAGCTAACTATGCTCTGCTGCCACCTCCAGGAACGCCATGGAACACATCGGGCACGTTCCGCTCAACAAAGAGAAATGATTGAACACTTTTCCACACTGTGTAACAACTTTAATTATATTGAAAAAAAAGATCTGAAAATTGTCGGACAAAAACAAGTCTGAAAAAAATGTCTGAAAAAAAAGTCTGAAAAAAAAGTCTGGAAAAAATATCTGAAAAATGTTGGACAAAAAAAGTCTGAAAAAAAATATCTGAAAATTGTCGGACAAAAGAAGTCTGAAAAAACTTTCCGAAAAAAAATATCTGAAAATGTCTGAAAAAAAGTCTGAAAAAAATATCTGAAAAATGTCGGACAAAAAAAGTCTGGAAAAAATATCTGAAAAATGTCGGACAAAAGAAGTCTGAAAAAACTGTCCGAAAAAAAGATCTGAAAATGTCTGAAAAAAAAGATCTGAAACAAAAGATCTGAAAATTTTCGGACAAAAAAAGTCTGGAAAAAATATCTGAAAAATGTCGGACAAAAGAAGTCTGAAAAACTGTCCAAAAAAAAAGATCTGAAAATGTCTGAAAAAAATGTCTGAAACAAAAGATCTGAAAAATGTCGGACAAAAGAAGTCTGATAAAAAAGTCTGAAAAACTGTCCGAAAAAAAATATCTGAAAATGTCTGAAAAAAAAGATCTGAAACAAAAGATCTGTAAAATGTCGGACAAAAAAAGTCTGAAAAAAAATATCTGAAAATTGTCGGACAAAAGAAGTCTGAAAAAACTGTCTGAAAAAAAATATCTGAAAATGTCTGAAAAAAAAGTCCGAAAAAAAATATCTGAAAATTGTCGGACAAAAAAAGTCTGAAAAAAAATATCTGAAAATTGTCGGACAAAAGAAGTCTGAAAAAACTGTCTGAAAAAAAATATCTGAAAATGTCTGAAAAAAAAGTCCGAAAAAAAATATCTGAAAATTGTCGGACAAAAAAAGTCTGGAAAAAATATCTGAAAAATGTCGGACAAAAGAAGTCTGAAAAAACTGTCCGAAATAAAAGATCTGAAAATTGTCGGACAAAAAAATTCTGGAAAAAATATCTGAAAAATGTCGGACAAAAGAAGTCTGAAAAAACTGTCCGAAAAAAAAGATCTGAAAATGTCTGAAAAAAAAGTCTGAAAAAAAAGATCTGAAAAAATATCTGAAAAATGTCGGACAAAAAAAGTCTGAAAAAAAAGTCTGAAAAAAAAGATCTGAAAAAAAGATCTGAAAAAAGTTGGACAAAAAAAGTCTGAAAAAAAAGATCTCAAAATTGTCGAACAAAAAAAGTCTGAAAAAAAAGATCTGAAAAAAAGATCTGAAAAATGTCGGACAAAAGAAGTCTGAAAAAAAAGTCTGAAAAAAAAGTCTGAAAAAAAAGTCTGAAAAAAAAGATCTGAAAAAAAGATCTGAAAAAAGTTGGACAAAAAAAGTCTGAAAAAAAAGATCTCAAAATTGTCGGACAAAAGAAGTCTGAAAAAAAAGTCTGAAAAAAAAGTCTGAAAAAAAAGATCTGAAAAAAAGATCTGAAAAATGTCGGACAAAAAAAGTCTGGAAAAAAAATCTGAAAAATGTCGGACAATATACGTCTGAAAAAACTTCTATTGACTTTTTTTTTGGCCAATGATTCAGACTCATTGCCTCCACAAAGTAGGGGCAGTGGAAGGTTTGAGAAGGGGAGGGCCAAGGCGGGATCTCGTGGCAAATCGGAAGACGCCCCTTCCACTTCCTCGCAGGCTGCAGACGAGGAGAGTTCCTCCCATCGGGACAGGTCCCCTCTTCGGGCCAGCCCGGGAGATGGCGGCCAGCGCTGTGGCTTCTGTCACGCTGGGGATGAAGAAAATGAAACGAGGGGCATGCTTCATACCGATAACTCAAAAAAAGTGGCGGCACACTACAAGTGTATGCTTTTTTCATCGGGGACAGTGCAGCTGACCACAACGTCACGGGCTGAATTTGGAAACTTTGAATTAGAATTAGACTTTTTTCATTAATTTTTTCAACATATGATATATACAATATTGTATTTTTTTCCCAAAAATTTCAAAATGCTATACTATAACTTTTTTTTCATGACATTTTTTGAAATACTATACTTTGACTTTTTTTCCAAGAAATTTTTCGACATCTTATACGGTACTTTTTTTTCATGATTTTTTTCGATATTTTATACAATGAATTTTTTCGACTATACTATGACTTTTTTTCAAGACATTTTTCGATTTATTATACAATTAATTTTTTTCATGAAATTTTTCGACACGATATAGTTTAACTTTGTTCGACATGTTATACAATTAATTTTTGCTATGAATTATTTTCATGAAATCTTTCGATATACAATATAGTATGACTTTTTTTTCAAAAAAAATTCAAAATATATAGTAGTAGAATAACTTTTTTTCATGACATTTTTTGAAATACTATACTTTGACTTTTTTTCCAAGAAATTTTTCGACATATTATACGATACATTTTTTTAAATGATTTTTTTCAACATATTATACAATTTAATTTATTTCATGGATTTTTTTCGACATGCCTATGACTTTTTTTTCATGAAATCTTTTGACATATCATACAATGGATTTTTTTAAAAACAGTTTAAGCAAGTTTAGTGATGAAAACTAAAGTTTTACATGGAATTGAGGTCAGTGTGAAGGTTTGATGCAGAAAGGCCAACTATTATGTAAAAAAATTGTAAAAATATATTCCCTTTCATTTTCATCCTGTTTTGTATGTTTCCAATAAAAGAGATTTCTTTTCTGAAGAAATCACATCATTTTCATATAAATGCACTTTTCAGTGTTTCTTGAGGAGAAATGCTTTTCTGTGTGGTTTATTGGAGAGAAAGAGATATTAACTGAGTTTAGTGATGAAAACAAGAGTTTTGCATAGAATTGAGCTCAGAATGAAGATTTGATACTTGGAAGCGAATTCTAATGTAAAATTTGAGAAAACAATGTTTATTTTCATATTCTGTCTCTTTTTTGTATGTTTCCAGTATAACAGATGTGTTTCTGTAAATAAATCATATATTCTTCATATAAATGCACGTTTCAGTGTTTCTTGAGGAGAAATGCGTTCCTGAGTGGTTTTGGATGAGAAAGACAGTTAACTCAAGTTTAGTGATGAAAACTAGAGTTGTACATTGTGATCGTATAGTGGTACATTTCAACACAGGTTACAATTACATTGTAAAAGCATAAACATCAAATACATAAAACATATTTCCACATCCACATAGTTATATCAATTTAAAATGAATTAAATGTAATGTTTACAAGTATAGCTAGTGTGTTTCTTTACCCTAAACTCCAAATGTCCCTTAGTTTTTATCTTCCCTCAACAACAGAAGAGGCCCACATGCAGCTAACTATGCTCTGCTGCCACCTCCAGGAACGCCACGGAACACAGCGGGCACGTTCCGCTCAACAAACAGAAATGATTGAACACTTTTCCACACTGTGTAACAACTTTAATTATAGAGCAGAGCAGGCTCAGGTCCAGGGAATGGCTCGTGTGCCACAGGCCCGTCCACACCTGGTTCTTGGCTTCATTATTTTTTTAATTGCTGTTTAAAAAACAGCTTTTTACAACTTTTTTTCAAGTTGTTAGTAATATTACTAACAACTTATTATAGCGGAGCTGGCAACGGACCAACTTACCCACAGCATCACAGTCTCTTTCTGCTGTAGGTTACGCACAGTGCACCTGCATGTAATTCAAAATAAAAGCCCTGGCTGTCCGCAATGCTAGATGCACTGTTTATAAAATAAAAGCTCTTCAGAAAAAATGGCTGGTTGTCCAAAATTAAATATGACTTTAACTGTATTAATAAAAAACACTCTTACTTACTTTACACCGTTACACTTTGACTTTTTTTCATGAAATTTTCCGACATGCTAAACTATGACTGTTTTTCATGAAATTTTTTGACATAGTATTCTTTGACTTTTTTCAAGACATTTTTCGACATATTACACAATGACTTTTATTAATGACATTTTTCGAAATATTATGACTTTTTTTCATGACTTTTTTCGACATGCTAAACTATGACTTTTTTTTCATGAATTGTTTTTGACATACTATGCTATGATTTCTTTTCATGGAATTTTTCGACGACTATACTATGACTTTTTTTCAAGATATTTTTTGATTTATTATACAATTATTTTTTTTCATGACATTTTTCCACATACTAAATTAACAATTTTTTTCATGAAATTTTTCGACAAGCTATACTTTAACTTTTTTTCAAGAAAATTTTAAACAGGTTATACAATTAATTTTTCTCAAGAAATTTTTCGACATGCTACGCTATGTTTTCATTTCATGAAAGTATGTCAAAAACTTTCAAGTATGAATTTTTTTTCAAGAAAATTTCAAAACACTATACTATTACTTTTTTTAATGCCATTTTTTGACATACTTTAAAATGAATTTTTATCATGAAATCTTTCGATATGCTAAACTATGATTGATCCTCCATGTCACTCCTCCATTTAACTCCTCCATGTCGCTCCTCCTTGTCACTCCTCCATGTCACTCCTACGTATCACTGCTCCATGTCGATCCTCCATGCTCCTCCATGTCAATCCTCCATGTTGCTCCTCCATGACACTCCAGAATATCGCTCCTCCATGTCACTCAAGAATGTCACTCCAGTATGTCACTCCTCCTTGTCCCTCCTCCATGTCACTCCTCTATCTCGATCCTCCATGTTGATCCTTCATGTCACTCCTCCATGTCGATCCTCCATGTCGATCCTCTATGTCGATCCTACATGTCGCTCCTCCATGTCACTCATCCATGTTTTCTTGTCACTCCTCAATGTCACTTCTCCATGTCACTCCTCCATATCAATCCTCCATGTCACTCCTCCATGTCACTCCAGAATTTCGCTCCTCCATGTCACTGCAGAATGTCAATCCAGAATGTCAACCCAGAATGTCGCTCCTCCATGTCCCTCCTTCCTGTGACTCCTCCATGTAATTCCTCCATGTCACTCCTCCATGTTACTCTTCCATGTCACTCCTCCATGTCACACCTCCATGTCACTCCTATATGTCACTCCTCCATGTCGCTCCTCCATGTCACTCCGACATGTCACGCCGACATGTCACTGCTCAATGTCACTGCTCAATGTCACTCCTCCATGTCGCTCCTCTATGTCACTCCAGAATGTCGCTCCTCCATGTCACTCCAGAATGTCACTCCAGAATGTCAACCCAGAATGTTGCTCCTCCATGTCCCTCCTTCCTGTGTCTTCCATGACACTCCTCCTGTCACTCCATGTCACTCCTGCATGTCGATCCTACATGTCACTCCTCCATGTTGTTCCTCCATGTCAATCCTCCATGTCTATCCTCCATGTCGCTCCTCCATGTAACTCCTCAATGCCACTCCTTCATATCACTTCTCCATGTCACTGCTCCATGTCACTCCTCCATGTCGATCGTCCATGTCGTTCATCCTTACTCCTCCATGTTACTCTTCCATATCACACCTCCATGTCACTCCTGCATGTCGATCCTACATGTCACTCCTCCATGTTGTTCCTCCATGTCAATCTTCCATGTCTATCCTCCATGTCGCTCCTCCATGTCACTCCTCCATGCCACATATCACTGCTCCATGTCGCTCCTCCATGTCAGTCCTCCATGTCGATCCTCCATGTCACTACTCCATGTCGATCCTGCATGTCACTCCTCAATGTCACTCCTCCATGTCGATGCTCCATGTCACTCCTCCATGTTGCTCCTCCATGTAGATCCTAGATGTCGCTCCTCCATGTCGCTTCTCCATGTCGATCCTCCATGTCACTCCTCCAAGTTGCTCCTCCATGTCACTCCTCCATGTCACTCCTCCATGTCACTCCAGAATGTCACTCCAACATGTAACTCCAGAATGTCACTCCAGAATGTCAACCCAGAATGTAGCTCCTCCATGTCCCTCCTTCATGTCACTCCTCCAAGTTGCTACTTCATGTCTCTCCTCCATGTCGACCCACCATGTCGCTCATCCTTGCTCATCCTTGGTCCTCCATGTCACTCCTCCATGTCAATCCAGAATGTCAACCCAGAATGTCGCTCCTCCATGTCCCTCCTTCCTGTGACTCCTCCAAGTAATTCCTCCATGTCACTCCTCCGTGTCTTCCATGACACTCCTCCATGTCACTACTCCATGTCACTCCTGCATGTCGATCCTACATGTCACTCCTCCATGTCGCTCTTCCATGTCACTGCTCCATGTCACTCCTTCATATCACTGCTCCATGTCGATCCTCCATGCTCCTCCACGGCACTCCTCCATGTTGCTCCTCCATGTCACTCCAGAATGTCGCTCCTCCATGTCATTCCAGAATGTCACTCAAGAGTGTCACTCCAGTATGTCACTCCTCCTTGTCCCTCCATGTAACTCCTCCATCTCGATCCTCCATGTTGATCCTTCATGTCACTCCTCCATGTCGATCCTCCATGTCAATCCTCTATGTCGATCATACATGTCGCTCCTCCATGTCACTCATCCATGTCTTCCATGTCACTCCTCCATGTCGATCTTCCATGTCACTCCTCCATGTCACTCCGACATGTCACTGCTCAATGTCACTCCTCCATGTCGCTACTCTATGTCACTCCAGAATGTCGCTCCTCCATGTCACTTCAGAATGTCAACCCAGAATGTCGCTCCTCCATGTCCCTCCTTCCTGTGACTCCTCAATGTAACTCCTCCATGTCACTACTCCATGTCGATCCTACATGTCACTCCTCCATGTCGCTCCTCCATGTCAATCCTCCATTTCGATCCTGCATATCACTCCTCAATGTCACTACTCCATGTCACTCCTCCATGTTGCTCCTCCATGTAGATCCTAGATGTCGCTCCTCCATGTCGCTTCTCCATGTCGATCCTCCATGTCACTCCTCCAAGTTGCTCCTCCATGTCACTCCTCCATGTCACTCCTCCATGTCACTCCAGAATGTCACTCCAACATGTAACTCCAGAATGTCACTCCAGAATGTCAACCCAGAATGTAGCTCCTCCATGTCCCTCCTTCATGTCACTCCTCCAAGTTGCTACTTCATGTCTCTCCTCCATGTCGACCCACCATGTCGCTCATCCTTGCTCATCCTTGGTCCTCCATGTCACTCCTCCATGTCAATCCAGAATGTCAACCCAGAATGTCGCTCCTCCATGTCCCTCCTTCCTGTGACTCCTCCAAGTAATTCCTCCATGTCACTCCTCTGTGTCTTCCATGACACTCCTCCATGTCACTACTCCATGTCACTCCTGCATGTCGATCCTACATGTCACTCCTCCATGTCGCTCTTCCATGTCACTGCTCCATGTCACTCCTTCATATCACTGCTCCATGTCGATCCTCCATGCTCCTCCACGGCACTCCTCCATGTTGCTCCTCCATGTCACTCCAAAATGTCGCTCCTCCATGTCATTCCAGAATGTCACTCAAGAATGTCACTCCAGTATGTCACTCCTCCTTGTCCCTCCATGTCACTCCTCCATCTCGATCCTCCATGTTGATCCTTCATGTCACTCCTCCATGTCGATCCTCCATGTCAATCCTCTATGTCGATCATACATGTCGCTCCTCCATGTCACTTATCCATGTCTTCCTTGTCACTCCTCCATGTCGATCTTCTATGTCACTCCAGAATGTCGCTCCTCCATGTCACTTCAGAATGTCAACCCAGAATGTCGCTCCTCCATGTCCCTCCTTCCTGTGACTCCTCAATGTAACTCCTCCATGTCACTACTCCATGTCGATCCTACATGTCACTCCTCCATGTCGCTCCTCCATGTCAATCCTCCATGTCGATCCTGCATATCACTCCTCAATGTCACTACTCCATGTCACTCCTCCATGTTGCTCCTCCATGTAGATCCTAGATGTCGCTCCTCCATGTCGCTTCTCCATGTCGATCCTCCATGTTACTCCTCCAAGTTGCTCCTCCATGTCACTCCTACATGTCACTCCAGAATGTGACTCCAGAATGTCAACCCAGAATGTAGCTCCTCCATGTCCCTCCTTCATGTCACTCCTCCAAGTTGCTACTCCATGTCTCTCCTCCATGTCAATCCACCTCGCACATCCTTGTGCCTCCATGTCACTCCTCCATGTCACTCCAGAATTTCGATCCTCCATGTCACTCCAGAATGTCAACCCAGAATGTCGCTCCTCCATGTCCCTCCTTCCTGTGACTTCTCCAAGTAATTCCTCCATGTCACTCCTCCATGTCTTCCATGACACTCCTCCATGTCACTCCTCCATGTCAATCCTCCATGTCGCTCCTACATGTCACTCCTCCATGTCGCTCTTCCATGTCACTCCTCCATGTCCCTCCTCCATGTCACTGCTCCATGTCAATCATCAATTGCGCTCCTCCATGTCATTCCTCCATGTCGATCCTCCATGTCACTCCTCCATGTCACACTTCCATGTCACTCCTCCATGTCACTGCTCCATGTCACTCCTCCATGTCGATCCTCCATGTCACTCCTCCATGTCACTTCTCCATGTCACTCCTCCATGCAGATCCTCCATGTCACTCCTCCATGTCACTCCTCCATGTCGATCCTCCATGTCACTCCTCCATGTCACACTTCCATGTCACTCCTCCATGTCACTGCTCCATGTCAACCCTCCATTTCGATCCTCCATGTTGCTCCACCATGTCACTACTCCATGTCTTCCATGTCACTCCGCCATGTCACTCCTCCATGTAGCTCCTCCATGCAGATCCTTCATGTTACACCTCTATGTCAATCCTCTATGTTGCTCCTCCATGTCGCTCTTCCATGTCGCTCCTCCATGTCACTCCTCCATGTCGATCCTCCATGTCTCTCCACCATGTCACTCCTCCATGTCACTCCTCCTTGTCGCTCCTCCATTTCACTCCTCCATGTCACTCCAGAATGTCGCTCCTCCACGTCACTCCTCCATGTAACTCCTCCATGTCAATCCTACATGTCGCTCCTCCATGTCACTCCACCATGTCGCTCCTCCATGTCACTCATCCATGTCGATCCTCCATGTCACTCCTCCATGTCACACTTCCATGTCACTCCTCCATGTCACTGCTCCATGTCGATCCTCCATTTCGATCCTCCATGTTGCTCCACCATGTCACTACTCCATGTCTTCCATGTCACTCCACCATGTCACTCCTCCATGTCTTCCATTTCATTCCCCCATGTACCTCCTCCATGTAGCTCCTCCATGCAGATCCTTCATGTTACACCTCCGTATCGCTCCTTCTTGTCACTCCTCCATGTCACTACTCAATGTCGATACCTCCATGTCACTCCAGAATGTCCCTCCTGAAAGTCACTCCTCCATGTCGATCCTCCATGTCACTCCTCCATGTCACACTTCCATGTCACTCCTCCATGTCACTGCTCCATGTCGATCCTCCATTTCGATCCTCCATGTTGCTCCACCATGTCACTACTCCATGTCTTCCATTTCACTCCCCCATGTACCTCCTCCATGTAGCTCCTCCATGCAGATCCTTCATATTACACCTCTTTGTCAATACTCCATGTTGCTCCTCCATGTCACTCCTCCGTGTCGCTCCTTCTTGTCACTCCTCCATGTCACTACTCAATGTCGATACCTCCATGTCACTCCAGAATGTCCCTCCAGAAAGTCACTCCAGAATGTCACTCCTCCATATTCCTTCTCCATGTCACTCCTCCCTGTCTTCCATATCACTCCTCCATGTCAGTCCTCCATGTTGCTCCTCAATGTTGCTCCTCCTTGTCGATCCTCCATATCGCTCCTCAATGTCAATCCTACATGTTACTCCTCCATGTCGATCTTCCATGTCAACCCAGAATGTCCCTCCTGAAAGTCACTCCATAATGTCACTCCTCCATATTCCTCCTCCATGTCACTCCTCCCTGTCTTCCATATCACTCCTCCATGTCAGTCCTCCATGTTGCTCCTCAATGTGCTCCTCCTTGTCGATCCTCCATATCGCTCCTCCATGTCAATCCTACATGTTACTCCTCCATGTCGATCTTCCATGTCAATCCAGAATGTCGCTCCTCCATGTCACTCCAGAATGTCGCTCCACCCTGTCTTTCCAGAATGTACCTCCTCGTTGTCAGACCTCCATTTCACTCCTCCACGTAGCTCCTCCATGTAGTTCCTCAATGTCGATCCTCATTGTCGATCCTCAATGTCGCTCCTCCATGTCGATCCTCCATGTCATTCCTCCATGTGGATCCAACATGTTACTCCTCCATTTCGATCTTCAATGTCGCCCCTTTATGTCACTCCAGAATGTCGCTCCTCCATGTCACTCCAGAATGTCACTCCAGAATTTAACTCCAGAATGTTACTCCTCCATGTCCCTCCTCCATGTCACTCCTCCATGTTGATCCTCTATTTCGCTCCTCCATGTCACTCCTCCCTGTCTTCCACGTCAATCCTCCATGTTCCATGTTAATCCTCCATGTCACTCCGCCATGTCGCTCCTCCGTGTCACTGTGCCATGTCGCTCCTCCATGTCACTCCTCCATGTCGATCCTCCATGTCACTCCTCCATGACACACTTCCATGTCACTCCTCCATGTCACTGTTTCATGTCGATCCTCCATTTCGATCCTCAATGTCGATCCTCAATGTCACTCCACCATGTGTTCCATGTCACTCCTCGTGTTGCTCCTCCATGTGACTATTCCATGTCCATCCTCTATGTCTCTCGTCCCTGCTCCTCCATATCACTCCTCCATGTATCTCCTCCATGTCACCCCAGAATGCCGCTCCTCCATGTCACTCCAGAATGTCTCTCCAGAATTTAACTCCAGAACGTCACTCCTCCATGTCCCTCCTCCATGTCAATCCTCTATGTTGATCCTCCATATCACTCCTCCTTGTCACTCCTCCATGTCGATACCTCCATGTCACTCCAGAATGTCCCTCAGGAAAGTCACTCCAGAATGTCACTCCTCCATATACCTCCTCCATGTCGATCCTCTATTTCACACCTCCATGTTGCCCCTCCATGTCACTCCTCCCTGTCTTCCATGTCAGTCCTGCATGTAACTCCGCCATGTCGATCCTCCATGTTGCGTCTCCATGTCACTCCTCCATGTCGCTGCTCCATGTCGATCCTCCATGTCGATCCTCCATGTCACTCCTCCATGTCTTCCATGTCGACACATGTCGATCCTCCATGTGGCTCCTCCTTGCTCCTCCATATCACTCCACCATGTCGCTACTCCATGTCACTCCAGAATGTCGCTCCTCCATGTCACTCCAGAATATCACTCCAGATTTAACTCCAGAATGTCACTCCTCCATGTAACTGCTTGATGTCGCTCCTCCATGTCGATCCTCCATGTCGCTCCTCCTTGTTACTCCTCCACATCGATCCTCCATTTCGATTCTCCATGTTGCTCCACCATGTCACTCCTCCATGTCGCTACTCCATGTCACTCCTCCATGTCTTCCATGTCGACACATGTTGATCCTCCATGTCGCTCCTCCTTGCTCATCCATATCACTCCACCATGTCGCTCCTCCATGTCACTCCAGAATGTCGATCCTACATGTCAATCCAGATTTAACTCCAGAATGTCACTCCTCCATGTCGATCTTCCATGTCTCTCCTCCATGTCACTCCTCCATCTCTACCATGTCACTCCTCCATGTCACTTCTCCATGTCAATCAACCTTGACACTCCTCCATGTCGATCCTCTATGTCGCTACTCCATGTCGATCCTCCATGTCAATCCTCCATGTAGATCCTACATGTCACTCCAGAATTTCACTCCAGAATTTAACTGTAGGATGTCACTCCTCCATGTCAGTCCTCCTTGTCCATGTCGACTCTTCCATGTTGATCCTCCATGTCAGTCCTCCATGTTACTCCTCAATGTTGCTCCTCCTTGTCGATCCTCCATGTCTATCCTACATGTCACTCCTCCATTTAGATCCTACATGTTACTCCTCCATGTCGCTATTCCATATCGCTCCTCCATGTCACTCCAGAATGTTGCTCCTCCATGTCACTCCAGAATGTCGCTCCACCATGTTCATCCAGAATGAACCTCCTCGTTGTCAGTCTTCCATGTCGCTCCGCGATGTCGCTCCGCGATGTCGCTCCTCCATGTAGATCCTCCATGTCGGTCTTCCATGTCGCTCCTCCTAGTCCACTCCTCCATGTCAATCCTGCATGTCGCTCCTCCATTTCACTCCTCCATGTCGTTCCTCCAAGTCACTCCTCCATGTTGATCCTCCATGTCGATACTCCATGTTGCTCCTCCATGTCACTCCTCCATATCTTCCATGTCACTCCACCGTGTCGCTCCTCCATGTCACTTATTCATATCGATCCTCCATGTCACTCCTCCTTGCTCCTCCATATCACTCCTCCATGTCATTCCACCATGTCACTCCAGAATGTCGCTCCTCCATGTCACTCCAGAATGTAACTGCTCCATGTCGATCCTCTATTGCGCTCCTCCATGTCATTCCTCCGTCTTCCACGTCACTCCTCCATGTAACTCCTCCATGTCAGTCCTCCATGTCGCTCTTCCATATAGCTCCTCCATATCGCTCCTCCATGTCAATCCTCCATGTCACTCCTCAATTTAGATCCTATATGTTACTCCTCCATGTCGATCTTCCATGTCAATCCAGAATGTCGCTCCTCCATGTCACTCCAAAATGTCACTCCACCCTGTCCCTCCAGAATGTACCCATTCGTTGTCAGACCTCCATGTCGCTCCGTGATGTCGCTCCTTCATGTAGCTCCTCAATGTCGCTCCTCATTGTCGATCCTCAATGTCGCTCCTCCATGTCGATCCTCCATGTCATTCCTCCATGTGGATCCAACATGTTACTCCTCCATGTCGATCTTCAAGGTCGCTCCTCCATGTCCTTCCAGAATGTCGCTCCTCCATGTCACTCCAGAATGTCACTCCAGAATTTAACTCCAGAATGTTCCTCCTCCATGTTCCTCCTCCATGTCGCTCCTCCATGTCACACTTCCATTTCACTCCTCCATGTCACTGTTTCATGTAGATACTCCATTTCGATCCTCAATGTCGATCCTCAATGTCACTCCACCATGTGTTCCATGTTTTCCGTTTTGCTCCTCCATGTGACTATTCCATGTCGATCCTCTAGGTCTCTCATCCCTGCTCCTCCATATCACTCCTCCATGTATCTCCTCCATGTCACCCCAGAATGCTGCTCCTCCATGCCACTCCAGAATGGTTCTCCAGAATTTAACTCCAGAACGTCACTCCATGTCCCTCCTCCATGTCAATCCTCTATGTTGATCCTCCATATCACTCCTCCTTGTCACTCCTCCATGTCGATACCTCCATGTCACTACAGAATGTCCCTCCAGAAAGTCACTCCAGAATTTCACTCCTCCATGTCACTCCTCCATGTCTTCCATGTCGACACATGTCGATCCTCCCTGTGGCTCCTCCTTGCTCCTCCATATCACTCCACCATGTCGCTCCTCCATGTCACTCCAGAATGTCGCTCCTCGATGTCACTCCAGAATATCACTCCAGATTTAACTCCAGAATGTCACTCCTCCATGTAACTCCTCCATGTCACTGCTCGATGTCGCTCCTCCATGTCGATCCTCCATGTTGCTACACCATGTCACTCTTCCATGTCTTCCATGTCACTCCCCCATGTACCTCCTACATGTAGCTCCTCCATTTAGATCCTTCATGTTACTCTTCTATATCAAACCTCCATATCTCTCATCAATGTCACTCCAGAATGTCACTCCAGAATGTCGCTCCTCCATGTCACTCCAGAATCTCCCTCCAGAATGTCCCTCCAAAATGTCACTCCTCCATGTAACTCCTCCATGTCGCTCCTCTTTGTCACTCCTCCAAGTCACTACTCAATTTCGGTCTTCCATGTCGACACATTTCGATCCTCCATATCACTCCACTATGTCGCTCCTCCATGTCAATCCAGAATGTCTCACCAGAATTTAACTCCAGAATGTTACTCCTCCATGTCCCTCCTCCATGTTGCTCCTCCATGTCACTCCAGAAAGTCCCTCCAGAATGTCACTCCTCCATGTCCCTCCTCCATGTCACTCCTCCATATCGATCCTCTATTTCGCTCCTCCATGTCACTCCTCCCTGTCTTCAACGTCACTTCGCCATGTCGCTCCTCCATATATTTCCTCCATGTCGCTCCTCCTTGTGACTCCTCCATGTCACTCCTCCTTGTCACTCCTCCATGTCACTTCTCCATGTCGATCCTCCATTTTGATCCTACATGTTGCTCCACCATGTCACTCCTCAATGTCTTCCATGTCACTCCCCCATGTACCTCATCCGTGTCGGTCCTCCATGTGATTATTCCATGTCGATCCTCCATGTTGCTCGTCCCTGCTCGTCCATATCACTCCTCCATGTCAATCCTCCATGTCACACCAGAATGTTGATCCTCCATGTCACTCCAGAATGTCACTCCAGAATTTAACTGCAGAATGTCACTCCTCCATGTCCCTCCTCCGTGTCAATCCTCTATGTAGATCCTCCATATAACTCCTCCTTGTCACTCCTCAATGTCGATACCTCCATGTCACTCCAGAATGTCCCTCCAGAGAGTCACTCCATAATGTCACTCCTCCATAAACCTCCTCCATGTCACTCCTCCATGTCGATCCTCTATTTCACACCCCCATGTCGCCCCTCCATGTCACTCCTCCCTGTCTTCAATGTTCCTCCTCCATGTCGATCCTCCATGTCGATCCTCCATGTCGATCCTCCATGTCACTCCTTCATGTAACTGCTCCATGTCGATCCTCCATGTCGATCTTCCATGTTGCACCTCCATTTCACTCCTCCATGTCTTCCATGTCACTCCCCTATGTACCTCCTCCATGTAGCTCCTCCGTGTAGATCCTTCATGTTACTCCTCTATGTCAATCCTCCATATGTCTCATCAATGTCACTCCAGAATGTCAGTCCAGAATGTCGCTCCTCCATGTCACTCCTACCTGTCTTCCATGTCATTCCTCCATGTCGCTCCTCCATGTCGATCCTCCATGTCGATCCTCCTTGTCGCTCCTCCTTGTTACTCCTTCATGTTGCTCCTCCTTGTCACTCCTCCATGTCAATCCTCCATGTCAGTCCTCCATGTCACTCCTCCATGTTGATCCTCCTTGTCAATCTTCCATGTTGATCCTCCATGTTATTCCTTCATTTCACTCCTCCATGTCGCTCCTCCATGTCACTCCAGAATGTCACTCAAAAATTTAACTCCAGAATGTCACTCCTCCATGTCCCTCCTCCATTCTATTCCAGAATGTCACTCCAGAATTTAAATCCAGAATGTCACTCCTCCATGTCCTTTCTCCATGTCAATCCTCCATGTCAGTCCTAATTGTCGATCCTCCATGTCAGTCCTCCATGTTGCTCCTCAATGTTGCTCCTCCACGTCGCTCCTCCATGTCGATCTTCCATGTCGATCTTCCATGTCAAGCAAGTCACTCCTCCATGTCCGTCCTCCATGTCAATCTTCCATGTCGATCCTCCATGTCACTCCTCCATGTCAATCACCCATGTCAGTCCTCCATGTCAGTACTCCTTCTTACTCCTTCATAAGGCTCCTCCATGTCGATCCTCCATGTCACTCCTCCTTGTTACTTCTTCATGTCACTCCTCCTTCTCACTACTCCAAGTCACTACTCAATGTCTATCCTCCATGTCACTCCTCCATCTCACTCCTCCCTGTTGATCCTCCATGTCAGTCCTCCTCGTCAATCCTCCATGTGACTGCTCAATGTCGCTCCTCCATGACGATCCTCCATGTCGCTCCTCCTTGTTACTCCTCCATGTCACTCTAGAATGTTGCTCCTCCATGTCACTCCAGAATGTCACTCCAGAATTTAACTCCAGAATGTCACTCCTCCATGTCCCTCCTCCATGTCAATCCTCTATGTCCATCCTCCATGTCACTCCTTCATGTCACTCCAGAATGTCCCTCCAGAATATCACTCTAGAATGTCAGTCCTCCATGTCCCTCTTCCATGTTGATCCTCCATGTCACTCCTCCATGTCTTCCATGTCACTCCCTCATGTACCTCCTCAATGTCGCTCCGCCATGTAGATCCTTCATGATACTACTCCATGTCAATCCCCCATGTCGCTCCTCAATGTCACTCCAGAATGTTGCTCCTCCATGTCACTCCAGAATGTCGCTCATCCATGTCACTCCAGAATGTCGCTCCTCCATGTCCCTCCAGAATGTCATTCCTCAATGTCAGTCCTCCAAGTCGATCCGTAATGTTGCTCCTCATGTAGCTCCTACATGAAACTCTTCTGTTTCTCCTCCATGTCACTCCTCCATCTCGATCCTCCATTTCGCTCCTCCATTTCACTCCTCCATGTCACTCCAGAATGTCGCTCCTCCATGTCACTCCAGAATGTCACTTCAGAATTTAACTCCAGAATGTTACTCCTCCATGTCCCTCCTCCATGTCGCTCCTCCATGTCACTCCTCCATGTCACTCCTCCATGTCCCTCCTCCATGTCACTACTCCATGTCGATCCTCTATTTCGCTCCTCCAGTCGCTCCTCCATGTCACTCCTCCCTTTCTTCCACGTCACACCTCTATGTAACTCCTCCATGTCAATCCTCCATGTCATTCCGCCATGTCGCTCCTCCATGTCTCTCCTCCTTGTTACTACTCCATGTCGCTCCATGTCTTCCATGTCACTCCAGAATGTCGCTCCTCCATGTCATTCCAGAATGTCGCTCCTCCTTGTCCCTCCAGAATGTCATTCCTCCATGTCAGTCCTCCAAATCGCTCCGTGATGTTGCTCCTTATGTAGCTCCTCCATGTAACTCTTCTATGTTTCTCCTCCATGTCACTCCTCCATCTCGATCCTCCATTTCGCTCCTCCATTTCACTCCTTCATGTCACTCCAGAATGTCGCTCCTCCTAGTCACTCCCCCATGTTTATCCTCCATGTCGCTCCTCCTTGCTCCTCCATATCACTCCTCTATGTAACTCCTCCATGTCAATGCTACATGTCACTCCTCCATGTCACTCCGCCATGTAGCTCCTCCATGTCTCTCCTCCATGTCACTCCAGAATGTCGCTTCTCCATGTCAATCCAGAATGTCGCTCCACCATGTCCCTCCAGAATGTACCTCCTCGTTGTCAGTCTTCCATGTCGCTCCGCGATGTCGCTCCTTCATGTAGCTCCTCCATTTCACTCCTCCATGTCAATCCTACATGTCACTCCTCCATGTCACTCCACCATGTCGCTCCTCCATGTAGAACTTTCATGTGATTCCTCCATGTCACTGCTCCATGTCGATCCTCCATTTCGATCCTCCATGTTGCTCCACCATGTCACTACTCCATGTCTTCCATGTCACTCCACCATGTCACTCCTCCATGTCTTCCATGTCACTCCCCCATGTACCTCCTCCATGTAGATCCTTCATGTTACTCCTCTATGTCAATCCTCCATGTCGCTCCTCCATGTCACTCCTCCATGTCACTCCTCCATGTCCCTCCTCCATGTCACTCCTCCATGTCGATCCTCTATTTCGCTCCTCCAGTCGCTCCTCAATGTCACTCCTCCCTTTCTTCCACGTCACACCTCTATGTAACTCCTCCATGTCAATCCTCCATGTCATTCCGCCATGTCACTCCTCCATGTCATTACTCAATGTCGATACCTCCATGTCACTCCAGAATGTCCCTCCTGAAAGTCACTCCAGAATGTCACTCCTCCATATTCCTCCTCCATGTCACTCCTCCCTGTCTTCCATATCACTCCTCCATGTCACTCCTCCATGTCGATCCTCCATGTCGCTCCACCATGTCGCTCCTCCATGTCACTCCTCCATTATGATCCTCCATGTTGCTCCACCATGTCACTCCTCCATGTCACACTTCCATGTCACTGCTCGATGTCGCTCCTCCATGTCGATCCTCCATGTCGCTCCTCCTTGTTACTCCTTCATGTCGCTCCTCCTTGTCACTCCTCCATGTCACTCATCCATGTCTTCCATGTCACTCCCCCATGTACCTCCTCTATGTAGCTCCTCCACGTAGACCCTTCATGTTACTCCTCTATGTCAATCCTCCATATCTCTCACCAATGTCACTCCAGAATGTCGCTCCTCCATGTCACTCCAGAATGTCCCTCCAGAATGTCCCTCCAAAATGTAACTCCTCCGTGTCACTCCTCCATGTCGCTCCTCTTTGTAACTCCTCCATGTCACTGCTCAATATCGATCCTCCATGTCAGTCCTCCATGTCTTCCATGTCGACACATGTCGATCCTCCATGTCGCTCCTCCTTGCTCATCCATATCACTCCACCATGTCACTCCAGAATGTCACTACTCCATGTCACTCCAGAATGTCAATCCAGATTTAACTCCAGAATGTCACTCCTCCATGTCGATCCTCCATGTCGATCTTCTATGTCTCTCCTCCATGTCACTCCTCCATCTCTACCATGTCACTCCTCCATGTCACTGCTCAATATCGATCCTCCATGTCAGTCCTCCATGTCTTCCATGTCGACACATGTCACTCCTCCATGTCAGTCCTCCTTGTCAATACTCCATGTCGACTCCTCCTTGTTGATCCTCCATATCGCTCCTCCAAGTCGATCCTTCATGTCACTCCTCCATTTAGATCCTACATGTTACTCCTCCATGTCGATCTTCCATGTCGCTCTTCCATGTCACTCCTCCACGTCTTCCATGTCACTCCAGAATGTCGCTCCTCCATGTCACTGCTCAATGTCGATCCTCCATGTCACTCCTCCGTGTCTTCCATGTCGACACATGTCGATCCTCCATGTCGCTCATCCTTGCTCATCCATATCACTCCACCATGTCACTCCAGAATGTCACTACTCCATGTCACTCCAGAATGTCAATCCAGATTTAACTCCAGAATGTCACTCCTCCATGTCGATCCTCTATGTCGATCTTCTATGTCTCTCCTCCATGTCACTCCTCCATCTCTACCATGTCACTCCTCCATGTCACTCCTCCATGTCGATCCACCATTTTGCTCCTCCATGTCGATCCTCTACGTAGCTCCTCCATGTCAATCCTCCATGTCACTCCTATATGTAGATCCTACATGTCACTCCAGAATTTTACTCCAGAATTTAACTGTAGAATGTCATTCCTCCATGTCAGTCCTCCTTGTCAATACTCCATGTCGACTCCTCCATGTCGAACCTCCATGTCACTCCTCCATGTCACTCCTCCATGTCACTGCTCCATGTCGATCCTCCATGTCGATCCTCGATGTTGCTCCTCCATTTCACTGCTCCATGTCTTCCATGTCACTCCCCTATTTACCTCCTCCATGTAGCTCCTCCATTTAGATCCTTCATGTTACTCCTCTATGTCAACCCTCCATATCTCTCATCAATGTCACTCCAAAATGTCACTCCTCCATGTCACTGCTCAATGTCGATCCTCCATGTCACTACTCCATGTCACTCCTCCATGTCTTCCTTATCGACACATGTCGATCCTCCATGTCGCTCTTCCTTGCTCATCCATATCACTCCACCATGTTACTCCTCCATGTCACTCCTCCATGTCTTCCATGTCGACACATCTCGATCATCCATATTGCTCCTCCTTGCTCATCCATATCAATCCACCATGTCACTCTTCCATGTCACTCCAAAATGTCACTCCAAAATGTCAATCCAGATTTTACTACAGAATGTCACTCCTCCATGTCGATCCTCCATGTCGATCTTCCATGTCTCTCCTCCATGTCACTCCTCCATCTCTACCATGTCACTCCTCCATGTCACTCCTCCATGTCGATCCACCTTGTTGCTCCTCCATGTCGATCCTCTATGTAGCTCCTAATGTCACTCCTCCATGTCTCTCCTCTGTGTCACTCCTCCATATCACTCCTCCATGTCACTCCTACATGTCGATCTTCCATGTCGCTCCTCCATGTCACTCCAGAATGTTGCTCCTCCGTGTCACTCCACAATGTCACTCCTCCATGTTCCTCCAGAATGTCATTCCTCCATGTCAGTCCTCCAAGTCGCTCAGTGATGTTGCTCCTCATGTAGCTCCTCCATGTAGCTCTTCTATGATTCTCCTCCTAGTCACTCCTCCATGTTTATCCTCCATGTCGCTCCTCCTTGCTCCTCTATATCACTCCTCCATGTCGTTCTTCCATGTCACTCCAGAATGTTGCTCCTCCATGACACTACGGAATGTCACTCCAGAATTTAACTCCAGAATGTTACTCCTCCATGTCCCTCCTCCATGTAGCTCCTCCATGTCACTCCAGAATGTCCCTCCAGATTGTCACTCCAGAATGTCACTCCTCCATGTCCCTCCTCCATGTCACTCCTCCATGTCGATCCTCCATGTCGATCCTCTATTTCGCTCCTCCGTGTCGCTCCTCCATGTCACTACTACATGTCACTCCTCCATGTCACTCCTCCATGTCGCTCCTCCATGTCACTCCTCCATGTTGATCCTCTATGTCAATCCTCCATATCTCTCATCAATGTCATTCCAAAATGTCACTCCAGAATGTCGCTCCTCCATGTCTTTCATGTCGACACATCTCGATCCTCCATGTCGCTCCTCCTTGCTCATACATATCACTCCACCATGTCACTCCTCCATGTCACTCCAAAATGTCACTCCAAAATGTCAATCCAGATTTAACTCCAGAATGTCACTCCTCCATGTCGATCCTCAATGTCGATCTTCCATGTCTCTCCTCCATGTCACTCCTCCATCTCTACCATGTCACTCCTCCATGTCACTCCTCCATGTCGATCCACGTTGTTGCTCCTCCATGTCGATCCTCCATGTCACTCCTCCATGTCGATCCTCTATGTCTCTCCTCCATGTCGATCCTCTTTGTCACTCCTCCATGTCACTACTCAATGTCAAATCCTCCATGTCACTCCTCCATGTCTTACATGTCACTCCTCCGTGTCGATCTTCCATGTCACTCCTCCATGTCACTCCTCCATGTCGATCCACCTTGTTGCTCCTCCATGTTGATCCTCTATGTAGCTCCTAATGTCAATCCTCCATGTCTCTCCTCTGTGTCACTCCTCCATATCACTCCTCCATGTCCCTCCAGAATGTCATTCCTCCATGTCAGTCCTCCAAGTCGCTCCGTGATGTTGCTCCTCATGTAGCTCCTCCATGTAACTCTTCTATGATTCTCCTCCTAGTCACTCCTCCATGTTTATCCTCCATGTCACTCCTCCTTGCTCCTCTATTTCACTCCTCCATGTCGTTCTTCCATGTCACTCAAGAAAGTCACTCCTCCATGTCCCTCCTCCATGTCACTCCTCCATGTCAATCCTCCATGTCGATCCTCTATTTCGCTCCTCCATGTCACTCCTCCCTTTCTTCTACGTTAATCCTCTATGTAACTCCTCCATGTCAATACTACATGTCACTCCTCCTTGTCACTCCTCCATGTTGTTCCTCCATGTCACTCCTCCATGTTGATCCTCTATGTCAATCCTCCATATCTCTCATCAATGTCACTCCAAAATGTCACTCCAGAATGTCCCTCCAAGATAGCCCTCCAAAATGTAACTCCTCCATGTCACTCCTAAATGTCTTCCATGTCGAAACATCTCGATCCTCCATGTCGCTCCTCCTTGCTCATCCATATCAATCCACCATGTCACTCCTCCATGTCACTCCAAAATGTCAATCCAGATTTAACTCCAGAATGTCACTCCTCCATGTCAATCCTCAATGTCGAACTTCCATGTCTCTCCTCCATGTCACTCCTCCATCTCTACCATGTCACTCCTCCATGTCGATCCACCTTGTCAATACTCCATGTCGATCCTCCATGTCGCTCCTACATGTCACTCCTCCATGTCACAGCTACATGTCGATCCTCCATGTCGATCCTCGATGTTGCTCCTCCATTTCACTGCTCCATGTCTTCCATGTCACTCCCTTATATACCTCCTCCATGACTCTCCTCTGTGTCACTCCTCCTGTCACTCCCCCTTGTTGATCCTCCATGTCAGTCCTCCATGTTGCTCCTCGATGTCGCTCCTCCTTATCGATCCTCCATATCACTCCTCCATGTCGATCCTCCAGGTCACTCCTCCATTTAGATGCTACATGTTACTCCTCCATGACGATCTTCCATGTCACTCCTCCATGTCGCTCCAATTTGTCACTCCTCCATGTCACTGCTCAATGTCGATCCTCCATGAAACTCCTCCATGTCTTCCATGTTGACACATGTCGATCCTCAATGTCGCTCCTCCTTAAACATCCATTACTCTCCACCATGTCGCTCCTCCATGTCACTCCAGAATGTCGCTCCTCCATGTCAATCCAGATTTAACTCCATAATGTCAGTCCTTCATGTCGATCCTCCATGTCAATCTTCCATGTCTATCCTCCATGTCACTCCTCCATCTCTACCATGTCACTCCTCCTTGTCACTCCTCCATGTCGATCAACCTTGACGCTCCACCATGTTGGTCCTCTATGTCGCTCTTCCATGTCGATCCTCCATTTCACTCTTGAATGTAGATCCTACATATCACTACAGAATTTCACTCCAGAATTTAAGGAGGACTGACAACTCCTCCATGTCAGTCCTCCTTGTCAATACTCCATGTCGATCTTCCATGTCTCTCCTCCACGTCACTCCTCCATGTCACTCCCCCTTGTTGATCCTCCATGTCAGTCCTCCATGTTGCTCCTCGATGTCGCTCCTCCTTGTCAATCCTCCATATCGCACCTCCATGTTGATCCTTCAGGTCACTCCTCCATTTAGATCCTACATGTTACTCTTCCATGTCGATCTTCCATGTCGCTCCTCCATGTCACTCCTCCACGTCTTCCATGTCACTCCTCCGTGTCGCTCCTCCATGTCACTCCTACATATCACTCCTTCATGTCGCTCCTCCATGTCAATCCTCCATGTCGCTCCTCAATTTCACTCCAGAATGTTGCTCCTCCATGTCCCTCCAGAATGTCACTCCTCCATGTCACTCATCAATGTCACTCCTCCTTGTCACTCCTCCATGTCACTACTCAATGTCGATCCTCCATGTCACTACTCCATGTCTTTAATGTCACTCCTCCATGTCTCTCCTCCGTGTCACTCCTCCATATCACTCCTCCATGTCACTCCTACATGTCGATCTTCCATGTCACTCCAGAATGTTGCTCCTCCATGTCACTCCAGAATGTCGCTCCTCCATGTCCCTCCAGAATGTCACTCCACCATGTCCCTCCAGCATGTACCTCCTTGTTGTCAGTTCTCATGTCGCTCCGCAATGTTGCTCCTCCATGTATCTCCTCCATGTCGCTCTTCCATGTTGCTCCTCCATGTCACTCCTCCATGTCAATCCTCCATGTCACTCCTCCATGTCGCTCCTCCATGTCGCTCCTCCATTTCCCTCCTCCTTGTCACTCCAGAATGTCGCTCCTCCAAGTCACTCCTTCATGTTGATCCTCCATGTCGATACTCCATGTTGCTCCTACATGTCACTCCTCTGTCTTCCATGTCACTCCCCCATCTCACTCCTCCATGTCGATCCTCAATTTCGATCTTCCATGTCTCTCCTCCATGTCACTCCTCCATCTCTACCATGTCACTCCTCCATGTCGATCCTCCATGTCGATCTTCCATGTCTCTCCTCCATGTCACTCCTCCATCTCTACCATGTCACTCCTCCATGTCACTTCTCCATGTCGATCCACCTTGTCAATACTCCATGTCGATCCTCCATGTCGCTCCTCCATGTCACTCCTCCATGTCACTGCTCAATGTCGATCCTCCATGTCGATCCTCGATGTTGCTTCTCCATTTCACTGCTCCATGTCTTCCATGTCACTCCCCTATGTACCTCCTCCATGTCTCTCCTCCATGTCACTCATCCATGTCACTCCCCCTTGTTGATCCTCCATGTCAGTCCTCCATGTTGCTCCTCGATGTCGCTCCTCCTTGTTGATACTCCATATTGCTCCTCCATGTCGATCCTCCATGTCGATCTTCCATTTCTCTCCTCCATGTCGATCCTCCATGTCGATCTTCCATGTCTCTCCTTCATGTCACTCCTCCATCTCTACCATGTCACTCCTCCATGTCACTCCTCCATGTCGATCCACCTTGTCAATACTCTATGTCTCTCCTAAATGTTGATCCTCTTTGTCACTCCTCCATGTCACTACTCAATGTCAAATCCTCCATGTCACTCCTCCATGTCGATCCTCCATGTCACTCCACCATGTTGATCCTCTATGTAGCTCCTAATGTCACTCCTCCATGTCTCTCCTCTGTGTCACTCCTCCATATCACTCCTCCATGTCCCTCCAGAATGTCATTCCTCCATGTCAGTCCTCCAAGTCGCTCCGTGATGTTGCTCCTCATGTAGCTCCTCCATGTAACTCTTCTATGATTCTCCTCCGAGTCACTCCTCCATGTTTATCCTCCATGTCGCTACTCCTTGCTCCTCTATTTCACTCCTCCATGTCATTCTTCCATGTCACTCCAGAATGTTTCTCCTCCATGACACTCCAGAATGTCACTCCAGAATTTAACTCTAGAATGTTACTCCTCCATGTCCCTCCTCCATGTCACTCCCCCTTGTTGATCCTCCATGTCAGTCCTCCATGTTGCTCCTCGATGTCGCTCCTCCTTATCGATCCTCCATATCGCTCCTCCATGTCGATCCTCCAGGTCACTCCTCCATTTAGATCCTACATATTACTCCTCCATGTCGATCTTCCATGTCACTCCTTCATGTCGCTCCAATTTGTCACTCCTCCATGTTACTGCTAAATGTCGCTCCTCCATGTCACTCCTCCCTTTCTTCCACGTCACACCTCTATGTAACTCCTCCATGTCAATCCTCCATGTCATTCCGCCATGTCGCTCCTCCATGTCTCTCCTCCTTGTTACTACTCCATGTCGCTCCATGTCTTCCATGTCACTCCAGAATGTCGCTCCTCCATGTCATTCCAGAATGTCGCTTCTCCTTGTCCCTCCAGAATGTCATTCCTCCATGTCAGTCCTCCAAATCGCTCCGTGATGTTGCTTCTTATGTAGCTCCTCCATGTAACTCTTCTATGTTTCTCCTCCATGTCACTCCTCCATCTCGATCCTCCATTTCGCTCCTCCATTTCACTCCTTCATGTCACTCCAGAATGTCGCTCCTCCTAGTCACTCCCCCATGTTTATCCTCCATGTCGCTCCTCCTTGCTCCTCCATATCACTCCTCTATGTAACTCCTCCATGTCAATGCTACATGTCACTCCTCCATGTCACTCCGCCATGTAGCTCCTCCATGTCTCTCCTCCATGTCACTCCAGAATGTCGATCCTCCATGTCACTCCAGAATGTCGCTCCACCATGTCCCTCCAGAATGTACCTCCTCGTTGTCAGTCTTCCATGTCGCTCCGCGATGTCGCTCCTTCATGTAGCTCCTACATTTCACTCCTCCATGTCGATCCTCCATGTCACTCCTCCATGTCGATCCTCCATGTCTCTCCTCCATGTCACTCCTCCATGTCACTCCAGAATGTCGCTCCAGAATGCTACTCCTCCATATCCCTCCTCCATGTCACTGCTCCATGTCGATCCTCTATTTCGCTCCTCCATGTCATTCCTCCCTGTCTTCCACGTCACTCCTCCATGTAACTCCTCCATGTCAATCCTACATGTCGCTCCTCCATGTTGCTCCACCATGTCACTACTCCATGTCTTCCATGTCACTCCACCATGTCACTCCTCCATGTCTTCCATGTCACTCCCCCATGTACCTCCTCCATGTAGATCCTTCATGTTACTCCTCTATGTCAATCCTCCATGTCGCTCCTCCATGTCACTCCTCCGTGTCGCTCCTCCTTTTCACTCCTCCATGTCACTACTCAATGTCGATACCTCCATGTCAATCCAGAATGTCCCTCCTGAAAGTCACTCCAGAATTTCACTCCTCCATATTCCTCCTCCATGTCACTCCTCCCTGTCTTCCATATCACTCCTCCATGTCACTCCTCCATGTCGATCATCCATGTCGCTCCTC
Organism: Sebastes aleutianus; assembly: GCA_916700875.1. Classification (NCBI taxonomy): domain Eukaryota; kingdom Metazoa; phylum Chordata; class Actinopteri; order Perciformes; family Sebastidae; genus Sebastes; species Sebastes aleutianus. Next base: position 34,465 of record CAKAKS010000412.1, on the reverse strand, counting down.
CATGTCACTCCTCCATATCGCTCCTCCATGTCACTCCTCCATGTTGATTCTCCATGTCACTCCTCCATGTCGATCCTCCATGTCGCTCCACCATGTCGCTCTTCCATGTCACTCCTCCATTATGATCCTCCATGTCGCTCCACCATGTCACTCCATGTCACACTTCCATGTCACTGCTCGATGTCGCTCCTCCATGTCGCTCCTCCATGTCGCTCCTCCTTGTTACTCCTTCATGTCGCTCCTCCTTGTCACTCCTCCATGTCACTCATCCATGTCTTCCATGTCACTCCCCCATGTACCTCCTCTATGTAGCGCCTCCACGTAGACCCTTCATGTTACTCCTCTATGTCAATCCTCCATATCTCTCACCAATGTCACTCCAGAATGTCGCTCCTCCATGTCACTCCAGAATGTCCCTCCAGAATGTCCCTCCAAAATGTAACTCCTCCGTGTCACTCCTCCATGTCGCTCCTCTTTGTAACTCCTCCATGTCACTGCTCAATATCGATCCTCCATGTCAGTCCTCCATGTCTTCCATGTCGACACATGTCGATCCTCCATGTCGCTCCTCCATGTCGCTCCTCCTTGCTCATCCATATCACTCCACCATGTCACTCCAGAATGTCACTACTCCATGTCACTCCAGAATGTCAATCCAGATTTAACTCCAGAATGTCACTCCTCCATGTCGATCCTCCATGTCGATCTTCTATGTCTCTCCTCCATGTCACTCCTCCATCTCTACCATGTCACTCCTCCATGTCACTCCTCCTTGTCGATCCACCATGTTGCTCCTCCATGTCGATCCTCTATGTAGCTCCTCCATGTCGATCCTCCATGTCACTCCTACATGTAGATCTTACACGTCACTCCTCCATATAGATCCACCTTGTTGCTCCTCCATGTCGATCCTCTATGTAGCTCCTCCATGTCGATCCTCCATGTCACTCCTATATGTAGAACCTACATGTCACTCCAGAATTTTACTCCAGAATTTAACTGTAGAATGTCACTCCTCCATGTCAGTCCTCCTTGTCAATACTCCATGTCGACTCCTCCTTGTTGATCTCCATATCGCTCCTCCAAGTCGATCCTTCATGTCACTCCTCCATTTAGATCCTACATGTTACTCCTCCATGTCGATCTTCCATGTCGCTCCTCCATGTCACTCCTCCACGTCTTCCATGTCACTCCAGAATGTCGCTCCTCCATGTCACTGCTCAATGTCGATCCTCCATGTCACTCCTCCGTGTTTTCCATGTCGACACATGTCGATCCTCCATGTCGCTCCTCCTTGCTCATCCATATCACTCCACCATGTCACTCCAGAATGTCACTACTCCATGTCACTCCAGAATGTCAATCCAGATTTAACTCCAGAATGTCACTCCTCCATGTCGATCCTCTATGTCGATCTTCTATGTCTCTCCTCCATGTCACTCCTCCCTGTCTTCCATATCACTCCTCCATGTCACTCCTCCATGTCAGTCCTCCATGTCGCTCCGCGATGTCGCTCCTCCATGTAGCTCCTCCTAGTCGCTCTACCATGTTGCTCCTCCATGTCACTCCTCCATGTCGATCCTCCATGTCGATCCTCGATGTTGCTCCTCCATTTCACTGCTCCATGTCTTCCATGTCACTCCACCGTGTCGCTCCTCCATGTCACTTATTCATATCGATCCTCCATGTCGCTCCTCCTTGCTCCTCCATATCACTCCTCCATGTCATTCCTCCATGTCACTCCAGAATGTCGCTCCTCCATGTCACTCCAGAATGTCATTCCAGAATTTAACTCCAGATTGTTAAACCTCCATGTCCCTGCTCCATGTCACTGCTCCATGTCGATCCTCTATTGCGCTCCTCCATGTCATTCCTCCCTGTCTTCCACGTCATTCCTCCATGTAACTCCTCCATGTCAATCCTACATGTCACTCCTCCATGTCACTCCACCATGTCGCTCATCCATGTCACTCCTCCATGTCGTTCTTCCATGTCACTCCCCCATGTCACACTTCCATGTCAATACTCCATGTCACTGCTCCATGTCGATCCTCCATTTCGATCCTCCATGTTGCTCCACCATGTCACTCCTCCATGTCTTCCATTTCATTCCCCCATGTACCTCCTCCACGTAGCTCCTCCATGCAGATCCTTCATGTTACACCTCCGTATCGCTCCTTCTTGTCACTCCTCCATGTCACTACTCAATGTCGATACCTCCATGTCACTCCAGAATGTCCCTCCTGAAAGTCACTCCTCCATGTCGATCCTCCATGTCACTCCTCCATGTCACACTTCCATGTCACTCCTCCATGTCACTGCTCCATGTCGATCCTCCATTTCGATCCTCCATGTTGCTCCACCATGTCACTACTCCATGTCTTCCATTTCAGTCCCCCATGTACCTCCTCCATGTAGCTCCTCCATGCAGATCCTTCATATTACACCTCTTTGTCAATACTCCATGTTGCTCCTACATGTCACTCCTCCGTGTCGCTCCTTCTTGTCACTCCTCCATGTCACTACTCAATGTCGATACCTCCATGTCACTCCAGAATGTCCCTCCTGAAAGTCACTCCAGAATGTCACTCCTCCATATTCCTCCTCCATGTCACTCCTCCCTGTCTTCCATATCACTCCTCCATGTCAGTCCTCCATGTTGCTCCTCAATGTTGCTCCTCCTTGTCGATCCTCCATATCGCTCCTCCATGTCAATCCTACATGTTACTCCTCCATGTCGATCTTCCATGTCAACCCAGAATGTCCCTCCTGAAAGTCACTCCATAATGTCACTCCTCCATATTCCTCCTCCATGTCACTCCTCCCTGTCTTCCATATCACTCCTCCATGTCAGTCCTCCATGTTGCTCCTCAATGTTGCTCCTCCTTGTCGATCCTCCATATCGCTCCTCCATGTCAATCCTACATGTTACTCCTCCATGTCGATCTTCCATGTCAATCCAGAATGTCGCTCCTCCATGTCACTCCAGAATGTCGCTCCACCCTGTCTTTCCAGAATGTACCTCCTCGTTGTCAGACCTCCATTTCACTCCTCCACGTAGCTCCTCCATGTAGTTCCTCAATGTCGATCCTCATTGTCGATCCTCAATGTCGCTCCTCCATGTCGATCCTCCATGTCATTCCTCCATGTGGATCCAACATGTTACTCCTCCATTTCAATCTTCAATGTCGCCCCTTTATGTTACTCCTCCATGTCCCTCCTCCATGTCACTCCTCCATGTTGATCCTCTATTTCACTCCTCCATGTCACTCCTCCCTGTCTTCCACGTCAATCCTCCATGTTCCATGTTAATCCTCCATGTCACTCCGCCATGTCGCTCCTCCGTGTCACTGTGCCATGTCGCTCCTCCATGTCACTCCTCCATGTCGATCCTCCATGTCACTCCTCCATGACACACTTCCATGTCACTCCTCCATGTCACTGTTTCATGTCGATCCTCCATTTCGATCCTCAATGTCGATCCTCAATGTCACTCCATCATGTGTTCCATGTCACTCCTCGTGTTGCTCCTCCATGTGACTATTCCATGTCCATCCTCTATGTCTCTCGTCCCTGCTCCTCCATATCACTCCTCCATGTATCTCCTCCATGTCACCCCAAAATGCCGCTCCTCCATGTCACTCCAGAATGTCTCTCCAGAATTTAACTCCAGAACGTCACTCCTCCATGTCCCTCCTCCATGTCAATCCTCTATGTTGATCCTCCATATCACTCCTCCTTGTCACTCCTCCATGTCGATACCTCCATGTCACTCCAGAATGTCCCTCAGGAAAGTCACTCCAGAATGTCACTCCTCCATATACCTCCTCCATGTCGATCCTCTATTTCACACCTCCATGTTGCCCCTCCATGTCACTCCTCCCTGTCTTCCATGTCAGTCCTGCATGTAACTCCGCCATGTCGATCCTCCATGTTGCTTCTCCATGTCACTCCTCCATGTCGCTGCTCCATGTCGATCCTCCATGTCGATCCTCCATGTCACTCCTCCATGTCTTCCATGTCGACACATGTCGATCCTCCATGTGGCTCCTCCTTGCTCCTCCATATCACTCCACCATGTCGCTACTCCATGTCACTCCAGAATGTCGCTCCTCCATGTCACTCCAGAATATCACTCCAGATTTAACTCCAGAATGTCACTCCTCCATGTCACTGCTTGATGTCGCTACTCCATGTCGATCCTCCATGTCGCTCCTCCTTGTTACTCCTCCACATCGATCCTCCATTTAGATTCTCCATGTTGCTCCACCATGTCACTCCTCCATGTCGCTACTCCATGTCACTCCTCCATGTCTTCCATGTCGACACATGTTGATCCTCCATGTCGCTCCTCCTTGCTCATCCATATCACTCCACCATATCACTCCACCATGTCGCTCCTCCATGTCGCTCCAGAATGTCACTCCTCCATGTCGATCTTCCATGTCTCTCCTCCATGTCACTCCTCCATCTCTACCATGTCACTCCTCCATGTCACTTCTCCATGTCAATCAACCTTGACACTCCTCCATGTTGATCCTCTATGTCGCTACTCCATGTCGATCCTCCATGTCAATCCTCCATGTAGATCCTACATGTCACTCCAGAATTTCACTCCAGAATTTAACTGTAGTATGTCACTCCTCCATGTCAGTCCTCCTTGTCCATGTCGACTCTTCCATGTTGATCCTCCATGTCAGTCCTCCATGTTATTCCTCAATGTTGCTCCTCCTTGTCGATCCTCCATGTCTATCCTACATGTCACTCCTCCATTTAGATCCTACATGTTACTCCTCCATGTCGATCTTCCATATCGCTCCTCCATGTCACTCCAGAATGTTGCTCCTCCATGTCACTCCAGAATGTCGCTCCACCATGTTCATCCAGAATGAACCTCCTCGTTGTCAGTCTTCCATGTCGCTCCGCGATGTCGCTCCTCCATGTAGATCCTCCATGTCGGTCTTCCATGTCGCTCCTCCTAGTCCACTCCTCCATGTCAATCCTGCATGTCGCTCCTCCATTTCACTCCTCCATGTCGTTCCTCCAAGTCACTCCTCCATGTTGATCCTCCATGTCACTCCTCCATATCTTCCATGTCACTCCACCGTGTCGCTCCTCCATGTCACTTATTCATATCGATCCTCCATGTCACTCCTCCTTGCTCCTCCATATCACTCCTCCATGTCATTCCACCATGTCACTCCAGAATGTCGCTCCTCCATGTCACTCCAGAATGTCACTGCTCCATGTCGATCCTCTATTGCGCTCCTCCATGTCATTCCTCCCTGTCTTCCACGTCACTCCTCCATGTAACTCCTCCTTGTCAGTCCTCCATGTCGCTCTTCCATATAGCTCCTCCATATCGCTCCTCCATGTCAATCCTCCATGTCACTCCTCCATTTAGATCCTACATGTTACTCCTCCATGTCGATCTTCCATGTCAATCCAGAATGTCGCTCCTCCATGTCACTCCAAAATGTCACTCCACCCTGTCCCTCCAGAATGTACCCATTCGTTGTCAGACCTCCATGTCGCTCCGTGATGTCGCTCCTTCATGTAGCTCCTCAATGTCGCTCCTCATTGTCGATCCTCAATGTCGCTCCTCCATGTCGATCCTCCATGTCATTCCTCCATGTGGATCCAACATGTTACTCCTCCATGTCGATCTTCAAGGTCGCTCCTCCATGTCCTTCCAGAATGTCGCTCCTCCATGTCACTCCAGAATGTCACTCCAGAATTTAACTCCAGAATGTTACTCCTCCATGTTCCTCCTCCATGTCGCTCATCCATGTCACTCCAGAATGTCCCTCAAGAATGTCACTCCAGAATGTCACTCCTTTATGTTGATCCTCTATTTCCCTCCTCCATGTCACTCCTGTCTTCCACGTCAATCCTCCATGTTACTCCTCCATGTCACTCCGCCATGTCGCTCCTCCATGTCACTCCGCCATGGCGCTCCTCCATGTCACTCCTCTATGTCGATCCTCCATGTCACTCCTCCATGTCACACTTCCATTTCACTCCTCCATGTCACTGTTTCATGTAGATACTCCATTTCGATCCTCAATGTCGATCCTCAATGTCACTCCACCATGTGTTCCATGTTTTCCGTTTTGCTCCTCCATGTGACTATTCCATGTCGATCCTCTAGGTCTCTCATCCCTGCTCCTCCATATCACTCCTCCATGTATCTCCTCCATGTCACCCCAGAATGCTGCTCCTCCATGTCACTCCAGAATGGTTCTCCAGAATTTAACTCCAGAACGTCACTCCATGTCCCTCCTCCATGTCAATCCTCTATGTTGATCCTCCATATCACTCCTCCTTGTCACTCCTCCATGTCGATACCTCCATGTCACTACAGAATGTCCCTCCAGAAAGTCACTCCAGAATTTCACTCCTCCATGTCGATCCGCTATTTCAGACCTCCATGTCGCCCCTCGGTCACTACTCCCTGTCTTCCATGTCAGTCCTCCATGTAACTCCTCCATGTCGATCCTCCATGTCGATCCTCCATGTCAATCCTCCATGTCACTCCTCCATGTCTTCCATGTCGACACATGTCGATCCTCCCTGTGGCTCCTCCTTGCTCCTCCATATCACTCCACCATGTCGCTCCTCCATGTCACTCCAGAATGTCGCTCCTCGATGTCACTCCAGAATATCACTCCAGATTTAACTCCAGAATGTCACTCCTCCATGTAACTCCTCCATGTCACTGCTCGATGTCGCTCCTCCATGTCGATCCTCCATGTTGCTACACCATGTCACTCTTCCATGTCTTCCATGTCACTCCCCCATGTACCTCCTACATGTAGCTCCTCCATTTAGATCCTTCATGTTACTCTTCTATATCAAACCTCCATATCTCTCATCAATGTCACTCCAGAATGTCACTCCAGAATGTCGCTCCTCCATGTCACTCCAGAATCTCCCTCCAGAATGTCCCTCCAAAATGTCATTCCTCCATGTAACTCCTCCATGTCGATCCTCCATGTCGATCCTCCATGTCAATCCTCCATGTCACTCCTCCATGTCTTCCATGTCGACACATGTCGATCCTCCCTGTGGCTCCTCCTTGCTCCTCCATATCACTCCACCATGTCGCTTCTCCATGTCACTCCAGAATGTCGCTCCTCGATGTCACTCCAGAATATCACTCCAGATTTAACTCCAGAATGTCACTCCTCCATGTAACTCCTCCATGTCACTGCTCGATGTCGCTCCTCCATGTCGATCCTCCATGTTGCTACACCATGTCACTCTTCCATGTCTTCCATGTCACTCCCCCATGTACCTCCTACATGTAGCTCCTCCATTTAGATCCTTCATGTTACTCTTCTATATCAAACCTCCATATCTCTCATCAATGTCACTCCAGAATGTCACTCCAGAATGTCGCTTCTCCATGTCACTCCAGAATCTCCCTCCAGAATGTCCCTCCAAAATGTCACTCCTCCATGTAACTCCTCCATGTCGCTCCTCTTTGTCACTCCTCCAAGTCACTACTCAATTTCGGTCTTCCATGTCGACACATTTCGATCCTCCATTTCACTCCTCCTTGATCCTCCATATCACTCCACTATGTCGCTCCTCCATGTCAATCCAGAATGTCTCTCCAGAATTTAACTCCAGAATGTTACTCCTCCATGTCCCTCCTCCATGTTGCTCCTCCATGTCACTCCAGAAAGTCCCTCCAGAATGTCACTCCTCCATGTCCCTCCTCCATGTCACTCCTCCATATCGATCCTCTATTTCGCTCCTCCATGTCACTCCTCCCTGTCTTCAACGTCACTTCGCCATGTCGCTCCTCCATATATTTCCTCCATGTCGCTCCTCCTTGTGACTCCTCCATGTCACTCCTCCTTGTCACTCCTCCATGTCACTTCTCCATGTCGATCCTCCATTTTGATCCTACATGTTGCTCCACCATGTCACTCCTCAATGTCTTCCATGTCACTCCCCCATGTACCTCATCCGTGTCGGTCCTCCATGTGACTATTCCATGTCGATCCTCCATGTTGCTCGTCCCTGCTCGTCTATATCACTCCTCCATGTCAATCCTCCATGTCACACCAGAATGTTGCTCCTCCATGTCACTCCAGAATGTCACTCCAGAATTTAACTGCAGAATGTCACTCCTCCATGTCCCTCCTCCATGTCAATCCTCTATGTAGATCCTCCATATAACTCCTCCTTGTCACTCCTCAATGTCGATACCTCCATGTCACTCCAGAATGTCCCTTCAGAGAGTCACTCCATAATGTCACTCCTCCATAAACCTCCTCCATGTCACTCCTCCATGTCGATCCTCTATTTCACACCCCCATGTCGCCCCTCCATGTCACTCCTCCCTGTCTTCAATGTTCCTCCTCCATGTCGATCCTCCATGTCGATCCTCCATGTCGATCCTCCATGTCACTCCTTCATGTAACTGCTCCATGTCGATCCTCCATGTCGATCTTCCATGTTGCACCTCCATTTCACTCCTCCATGTCTTCCATGTCACTCCCCTATGTACCTCCTCCATGTAGCTCCTCCGTGTAGATCCTTCATGTTACTCCTCTATGTCAATCCTCCATATGTCTCATCAATGTCACTCCAGAATGTCAGTCCAGAATGTCGCTCCTCCATGTCACTCCTACCTGTCTTCCATGTCATTCCTCCATGTCGCTCCTCCATGTCGATCCTCCATGTCGATCCTCCTTGTCGCTCCTCCTTGTTACTCCTTCATGTTGCTCCTCCTTGTCACTCCTCCATGTCAATCCTCCATGTCAGTCCTCCATGTCACTCGTCCATGTTGATCCTCCATGTTATTCCTTCATTTCACTCCTCCATGTCGCTCCTCCATGTCACTCCAGAATGTCACTCAAAAATTTAACTCCAGAATGTCACTCCTCCATGTCCCTCCTCCATTCTATTCCAGAATGTCAATCCAGAATTTAAATCCAGAATGTCACTCCTCCATGTCCTTTCTCCATGTCAATCCTCCATGTCAGTCCTAATTGTCGATCCTCCATGTCAGTCCTCCATGTCGCTCCTCAATGTTGCTCCTCCACGTCGCTCCTCCATGTCGATCTTCCATGTCGATCTTCCATGTCGATCTTCCATGTCAAGCATGTCACTCCTCCATGTCCGTCCTCCATGTCAATCTTCCATGTCGATCCTCCATGTCACTCCTCCATGTCAATCACCCATGTCAGTCCTCCATGTCAGTACTCCTTGTTACTCCTTCATGTGGCTCCTCCATGTCGATCCTCCATGTCACTCCTCCTTGTTACTTCTTCATGTCACTCCTCCTTGTCACTACTCCAAGTCACTACTCAATGTCTATCCTCCATGTCACTCCTCCATCTCACTCCTCCCTGTTGATCCTCCATGTCAGTCCTCCTCGTCAATCCTCCATGTGACTGCTCAATGTCGCTCCTCCATGTCGATCCTCCATGTCGCTCCTCCTTGTTACTCCTCCATGTCACTCTAGAATGTTGCTCCTCCATGTCACTCCAGAATGTCACTCCAGAATTTAACTCCAGAATGTCACTCCTCCATGTCCCTCCTCCATGTCAATCCTCTATGTCCATCCTCCATGTCACTCCTTCATGTCACTCCAGAATGTCCCTCCAGAATATCACTCCAGAATGTCAGTCCTCCATGTCCCTCTTCCATGTCGATCCTCCATGTCACTCCTCCATGTCTTCCATGTCACTCCCTCATGTACCTCCTCAATGTCGCTCCGCCATGTATATCCTCCATGTCGCTCCTCAATGTCACTCCAGAATGTTGCTCCTCCATGTCACTCCAGAATGTCGCTCATCCATGTCACTCCAGAATGTCGCTCCTCCATGTCCCTCCAGAATGTCATTCCTCAATGTCAGTCCTCCAAGTCGATCCGTAATGTTGCTCCTCATGTAGCTCCTACATGAAACTCTTCTGTTTCTCCTCCATGTCACTCCTCCATCTCGATCCTCCATTTCGCTCCTCCATTTCACTCCTCCATGTCACTCCAGAATGTCGCTCCTCCATGTCACTCCAGAATGTCACTTCAGAATTTAACTCCAGAATGTTACTCCTCCATGTCCCTCCTCCATGTCGCTCCTCCATGTCACTCCTCCATGTCACTCCTCCATGTCCCTCCTCCATGTCACTCCTCCATGTCGATCCTCTATTTCGCTCCTCCAGTCGCTCCTCCATGTCACTCCTCCCTTTCTTCCACGTCACACATCTATGTAACTCCTCCATGTCAATCCTCCATGTCATTCCGCCATGTCGCTCCTCCATGTCGCTCCTCCTTGTTACTACTCCATGTCGCTCCATGTCTTCCATGTCACTCCAGAATGTCGCTCCTCCATGTCATTCCAGAATGTCGCTCCTCCTTGTCCCTCCAGAATGTAATTCCTCCATGTCAGTCCTCCAAATCGCTCCGTGATGTTGCTCCTTATGTAGCTCCTCCATGTAACTCTTCTATGTTTCTCCTCCATGTCACTCCTCCATCTCGATCCTCCATTTCGCTCCTCCATTTCACTCCTCCATGTCACTCCAGAATGTCGCTCCTCCTAGTCACTCCCCCATGTTTATCCTCCATGTCGCTCCTCCTTGCTCCTCCAAATCACTCCTCTATGTAACTCCTCCATGTCAATGCTACATGTCACTCCTCCATGTCACTCCGCCATGTAGCTCCTCCATGTCTCTCCTCCATGTCACTCCAGAATGTCGCTCCTCCATGTCACTCCAGAATGTCGCTCCACCATGTCCCTCCAGAATGTACCTCCTCGTTGTCAGTCTTCCATGTCGCTCCGCGATGTCGCTCCTCCATGTAGCTCCTCCATTTCACTCCTCCATGTCGATCCTCCATGTCACTCCTCCATGTCGATCCTCCATGTCTCTCCTCCATGTCACTCCTCCATGTCACTCCAGAATGTCGCTCCAGAATGCTACTCCTCCAGATCCCTCCTCCATGTCACTGCTCCATGTCGATCCTCTATTTCGCTCCTCCATGTCATTCCTCCCTGTCTTCCACGTCACTCCTCCATGTAACTCCTCCATGTCAATCCTACATGTCACTCCTCCATGTCACTCCACCATGTCGCTCCTCCATGTAGAACTTTCATGTGACTCCTCCATGTCACTGCTCCATGTCGATCCTCCATTTCGATCCTCCATGTTGCTCCACCATGTCACTACTCCATGTCTTCCATGTCACTCCACCATGTCACTCCTCCATGTCTTCCATGTCAATCCCCCATGTACCTCCTCCATGTAGATCCTTCATGTTACTCCTCTATGTCAATCCTCCATGTCGCTCCTCAATGTCACTCCTCCGTGTCGCTCCTCCTTTTCACTCCTCCATATCACTACTCAATGTCGATACCTCCATGTCACTCCAGAATGTCCCTCCTGAAAGTCACTCCAGAATGTCACTCCTCCATATTCCTCCTCCATGTCACTCCTCCCTGTCTTCCATATCACTCCTCCATGTCACTCCTCCATGTCGATCATCCATGTCGCTCCTCCATGTTGATTCTCCATGTCACTCCTCCATTATGATCCTCCATGTCGCTCCTCCATTTCACTCCTCCATGTCACTCCTCCAAGTCACTCTATGTTGATCCTCCAGGTCGATACTCCATGTTGCTCCTCCATGTCATGTTGCTCCTCCATGTCACTCCTCTCAATCCTCCATGTCGCTCCTCCATGTAGATCCTTCATGTTATTCCTCCGTGTCGCTCCTCCTTGTCACTCCTCCATGTCACTACTCAATGTCAATCCTCCATGTCACTCCTCCATATCTTCCATGTCACTCCACCGTGTCGCTCCTCCATGTCACTTATTCATGTCGATCCTCCATGTCGCACCTCCTTGTTCCTCCATATCACTCCTCCATGTCATTCCTCCATGTAATTCCAGTATGTCGCTCCTCCATGTCACTCCAGAATGTCAATCCAGATTTAACTCCAGAATGTCACTCTTCCATGTCGATCCTCCATGTCGATCTTCCATGTCTCTCCTCCATGTCACTCCTCCATCTTCACCATGTCATTCCTCCATGTCACTCCTCCAGGTCGATCCACCTTGTTGCTCCTCCATGTCGATCCTCCATGTCACTCCTCCATGTCACTCCTCCATGTCACTGCTTCATGTCGATCCTCCATGTCGATCCTCGATGTTGCTCATCCATTTCACTTTTCCATGTCTTCCATGTCACTCCCCTATGTACCTCCTCCATGTAGATGCTTCATGTTACTCCTCTATGTCAATCCTCCATATCTGTCATCAATGTCACTCCAGAATGTCCCTCCAGAATGTCCCACCAAAATGTCGATCCTCCATGTCACTCCTCCATGTCTTCCATGTCGACACATGTCGATCCTCCATGTCGCTCCTCCTTGCTAATCCATATCAGTCCTCCATGTCGCTCATCCATGTCACTCCAGAATGTTGCTCCTCCATGTCAATCCAGATTTATCTCCAGAATGTCCTCAATGTTACTCCAGAATGTCACTCCTCCATGTCACTCCAGAATGTCACTCCACCATGTCACTCCAGCATGTACCTCCTTGTTGTCAGTCCTCCATGTCGCTCCGCAATGTTGCTCTTCCATGTAGCTCCTCCATGTCGCTCTTCCATGTTGCTCCTCCATGTCACTCCTCCATGTCGATCCTCCATGTCACTCCTCCATGTCGATCCTCCATGTCGGTCCTCCATGTCACTCCTCCATTTCACTCCTCCATGTCACTCCAGAATGTCGCTCCTCCATGTCACTCCTTCATGTTGATCCTCCATGTCGATACTCCATGTTGCTCCTCCATGTCACTCCTCTGTCTTCCATGTCACTCCCCCATCTCACTCCTCCATGTCGCTCCTCCATGTAGATCCTTCATGTTACTCCTCCATGTCGCTCCTCCTTGTCACTCCTCCATGTCACTAATCAATTTCCATCCTCCATGTCACTCCTCCATGTCTTCCATATCACTCCACCGTGTCGATCCTCCATGTCGATCCTCCATGTTGGTCCTCCATTTCACTCCTCCATGTCTTCCATGTCACTCCCCCATTTACCTCCTCCATGTTGTTCCTTTATGTTGCTCCTCGATGTCACTCCAGAATTTACCACCAGAATGTCTCTCCAGAATGTCACTCCTCCCTGTCACTACTCCATGTCGCTCGTACTAGTCAGTCCTTCATGTAACTAGTCAATGTCAGTGATACATGTCAGTCCTCCATGTCTTCCATGTCACTCCTCCGTGTCGCTCATCCATGTCACTCCTCAATGTCGATCCTCCGTGTTGTTCCTCTGTGCTCCTCAATATCACTCATCCATGTCGCTCCTCCATGTCACTCCAGAATGTCACTACTCCATGTCTATACTCAATGTATCTCCTCCTTGTCACGTCTCTATGTCGATCCTCCATGTCAGTCCTCAATGTCGCTCCTCAATGTTACCCCACCATTACACTCCTCCTTGTTACTCCTCCAAGAAACTGATTCATGTCAATCTTCCATGTCGATACTCCATGTTGTTCCTCCATATCACTCCTCCATGTCTTCCATGTCACTCCCCCATGTACCTCCTCCATGTTGCTCCTCCATGTCACTCCAGAATGTCCCTCCAGAATGTCACTCCTCCGTGTCCATAGAGTAGTGACTCTATGTTGATCCTCCATGTTGCTCCTCCTTGCTCCTCCATATCACTCCTCCATGTCACTCCAGAATGTCCCTCCAAAATTTAACTCCAGAATGTTACTCCTCCATGACCCTCATCCATGTCACTCCAGAATGTCACTCCAGAATTTATCTCCAGAATGTAACTCCTCCATGTCCTTTCTCTGTCGATCCTCAATGTCAGTCATCCATGTCTAATCTCCATGTCAGTCCTTCATGTTTGCTCCTCAATGTTGCTCCACCATGACGCTCCTCTTGTCATTCCTCCATGTTGATTCTCCATGTCAGTCCTCCATGTCGCTTCTCCTTGTCACTCCTCCATGGCATTGCTCCATGTCGATCGTCCTTGTTGATCCTCCATATTGCTCCTCCATATCACTCCTCCATGTCGTTCTTCCATGTCACTCCAGAATGTCGCTAATCCATGACACTCCAGAATGTCAATCCAGAATTTACCTCCAGAATGTTACTCCTCCATGTACCTCATACATGTCGCTCCTCTATTTCGCTCCTCCATGTCGCTCCTCCATGTCACTCCTGCCTTTCTTCCGTGTCACTCCTCTATGTAACTCCTCCATGTCAATACTACATGTCACTCCTCCATGTCACTCCTCCATGTCGCTCCTCCATGTCACTCCTCCATGTTGATCCTCTGTCAATCCTCCATATCTCTCATCAATGTCACTCCAGAATGTAACTCCAGAATGTCGCTCCTCCATGTCACTCCAGAATGTCCCTCCAGAATGTCCCTCCAAAATGTAACTCCTCCATGTCACTCCTCCATGTCGCTCCTCTTTGTCACTCCTCCATGTCACTGCTCAATGTCGATCCTCCATGTCACTCCTCCATGTCGATCCACCTTGTTGCTCCTCCATGTCGATCCTCTATGTAGCTCCTAATGTCACTCCTCCATGTCTCTCCTCCGTGTCACTCCTCCATATCACTCCTCCAAAATGTCACTCCTCCATGTCACTCCTCCATGTCGCTCCTCCATGTCACTCCAGAATGTCACTGCTCAATGTTGATCCTCCATGTCACTCCTCCATGTCTTCCATGTCGACACATCTCGATCCTCCATATTGCTCCTCCTTGCTCATCCATATCACTCCACCATGTCACTCCTCCATGTCACTTAAAAATGTCACTCCAAAATGTCAATCCAGATTTTACTCCAGAATGTGACTCCTCCATGTCGATCTTCCATGTCTCTCCTCCATGTCACTCCTCCATCTCTACCATGTCACTCCTCCATGTTGAACCTCCATGTCGATCTTCCATGTCTCTCCTCCATGTCACTCCTCCATCTCTACCATGTCACTCCTCCATGTCACTCCTCCATGTCGATCCACCTTGTTGCTCCTCCATGTCGATCCTCCATGTCACTCCTCCATGTTGATCCTCTATGTCTCTCCTCCATGTCGATCCTCTTTGTCACTCCTCCATGTCACTACTCAATGTCATATCCTCCATGTCACTCCTCCATGTCTTACATGTCACTCCCCCGTGTCGATCTTCCATGTCACTCCTCCATGTCTTCCATGTCGAGACATCTCGATCCTCCATGTCGCTCCTCCTTGCTCATCCATATCACTCCACCATGTCACTCCTCCATGTCACTCCAAAATGTCACTCCAAAATGTCATCCAGATTTAACTCCAGAATGTCACTCCTCCATGTCGATCTTCCATGTCTCTCCTCCATGTCACTACTCCATCTCTACAATGTCACTCCTCCATGTCGATCTTCCATGTCAATCTTTCATGTCTCTCCTCCATGTCACTCCTCCATCTCTACCATGTCACTCCTCCATGTCACTCCTTCATGTCGATCCACCTTGTTGCTCCTCCATGTCGATCCTCTATGTCGCTCCTCCATGTCACTCCAGAATGTTGCTCCTCCATGTCACTCCAGAATGTAGCTACTCCATGTCCCTCCAGAATGTCATTCCTCCATGTCAGTCCTCCAAGTCGCTCCGTGATGTTGCTCCTCATGTAGCTCCTCCATGTAACTCTTCTATGTTTCTCCTACTAGTCACTCCTCCATGTTTATCCTCCATGTCGCTCCTCCTTGCTCCTCTATATCACTCCTCCATGTCATTCTTCCATGTCACTCCAGAATGTTGCTCCTCCATGACACTCCAGAATGTCACTCCAGAATTTAACACCAGAATGTTACTCCTCCATGTCACTCCTCCATGTCTTCCATGTCGACACATCTCGATCCTCCATATTGCTCCTCCTTGCTCATCCATATCAATCCAGCATGTCACTCCTCCATGTCACTCCAAAATGTCACTCCAAAATGTCAATCCAGATTTTACTACAGAATGTCACTCCTCCATGTCGATCCTCCATGTCGATCTTCCATGTCTCTCCTCCATGTCACTCCTCCATCTCTACCATGTCACTCCTCCATGTCACTCCTCCATGTCGATCCACCTTGTTGCTCCTCCATGTCGATCCTCCATGTCTCTCCTCCATGTCACTCCTCCATGTCACTCCAGAATGTCGCTCCAGAATGCTACTCCTCCAGATCCCTCCTCCATGTCACTGCTCCATGTCGATCCTCTATTTCGCTCCTCCATGTCATTCCTCCCTGTCTTCCACGTCACTCCTCCATGTAACTCCTCCATGTCAATCCTACATGTCACTCCTCCATGTCACTCCACCATGTCGCTCCTCCATTTCGATCCTCCATGTTGCTCCACCATGTCACTACTCCATGTCTTCCATGTCACTCCACCATGTCACTCCTCCATGTCTTCCATGTCAATCCCCCATGTACCTCCTCCATGTAGATCCTTCATGTTACTCCTCTATGTCAATCCTCCATGTCGCTCCTCCATGTCACTCCTCCGTGTCGCTCCTCCTTTTCACTCCTCCATATCACTACTCAATGTCGATACCTCCATGTCACTCCAGAATGTCCCTCCTGAAAGTCACTCCAGAATGTCACTCCTCCATATTCCTCCTCCATGTCACTCCTCCCTGTCTTCCATATCACTCCTCCATGTCAGTCCTCCATGTTGCTCCTCAATGTTGCTCCTCCTTGTCACTCCTCCATGTCAATCCTCCATGTCAGTCCTCCATGTCACTCCTCCATGTTGATCCTCCGTGTCAATCTTCCATGTTGATCCTCCATGTTATTCCTTCATTTCACTCCTCCATGTCGCTCCTCCATGTCACTCCAGAAGGTCACTCAAAAATTTAACTCCAGAATGTCACTCCTCCATGTCCCTCCACCATTCTATTCCAGAATGTCACTCCAGAATTTAAATCCAGAATGTCACTCCATGTCCTTTCTCCATGTCAATCCTCCATGTCAGTCCTAATTGTCGATCCTCCATGTCAGTCCTCCATGTCGCTCCTCAATGTTGCTCCTCCACGTCGCTCCTCCATGTCGATCTTCCATGTCGATCTTCCATGTCGATCTTCCATGTCAAGCATGTCACTCCTCCATGTCCGTCCTCCATGTCAATCTTCCATGTCGATCCTCCATGTCACTCCTCCATGTCAATCACCCATGTCAGTCCTCCATGTCACTACTCCTTGTTACTCCTTCATGTGGCTCCTCCATGTCGATCCTCCATGTCACTCCTCCTTGTTACTTCTTCATGTCACTCCTCCTTGTCACTACTCCAAGTCACTACTCAATGTCTATCCTCCATGTCACTCCTCCATGTCACTCCTCCATGTCACTCCTCCCTGTTGATCCTCCATGTCTGTCCTCCTCGTCAATCCTCCATGTGACTGCTCAATGTCGCTCCTCCATGTCGATCCTCCATGTCGCTCCTCCTTGTTACTCCTCCATGTCACTCTAGAATGTTGCTCCTCCATGTCACTCCAGAATGTCACTCCAGAATTTAACTCCAGAATGTCACTCCTCCATGTCCCTCCTCCATGTCAATCCTCTATGTCCATCCTCCATGTTACTCCTTCATGTCACTCCAGAATGTCCCTCCAGAATATCACTCCAGAATGTCAGTCCTCCAAGTCCCTCTTCCATGTCGATCCTCCATGTCACTCCTCCATGTCTTCCATGTCACTCCCTCATGTACCTCCTCAATGTCGCTCCGCCATGTAGATCCTTCATGTTACTACTCCATGTCAATCCCCCATGTCGCTCCTCAATGTCACTCCAGAATGTTGCTCCTCCATGTCACTCCAGAATGTCGCTTATCCATGTCACTCCAGAATGTCGCTCCTCCATGTCCCTCCAGAATGTAATTCCTCAATGTCAGTCCTCCAAGTCGATCCGTAATGTTTCTCCTCATGTAGCTCCTACATGAAACTCTTCTGTTTCTCCTCCATGTCACTCCTCCATCTCGATCCTCCATTTCGCTCCTCCATTTCACTCCTCCATGTCACTCCAGAATGTCGCTCCTCCATGTCACTCCAGAATGTCACTTAAGAATTTAACTCCAGAATGTTACTCCTCCATGTCCCTCCTCCATGTCGCTCCTCCATGTCACTCCTCCATGTCACTCCTCCATGTCCCTCCTCCATGTCACTCCTCCATGTCGATCCTCTATTTCGCTCCTCCAGTCGCTCCTCCATGTCACTCCTCCCTTTCTTCCACGTCACACCTCTATGTAACTCCTCCATGTCAATCCTCCATGTCATTCCGCCATGTCGTTCCTCCATGTCTCTCCTCCTTGTTACTACTCCATGTCGCTCCATGTCTTCCATGTCACTCCAGAATGTCGCTCCTCCATGTCATTCCAGAATGTCGCTCCTCCTTGTCCCTCCAGAATGTCATTCCTCCATGTCAGTACTCCAAATCGCTCCCTGATGTTGCTCCTTATGTAGCTCCTCCATGTAACTCTTCTATGTTTCTCCTCCATGTCACTCCTCCATCTCGATCCTCCATTTCGCTCCTCCATTTCACTCCTTCATGTCACTCCAGAATGTCGCTCCTCCTAGTCACTCCCCCATGTTTATCCTCCATGTCGCTCCTCCTTGCTCCTCCATATCACTCCTCTATGTAACTCCTCCATGTCAATGCTACATGTCACTCCTCCATGTCACTCCGCCATGTAGCTCCTCCATGTCTCTCCTCCATGTCACTCCAGAATGTCGCTCCTCCATGTCACTCCAGAATGTCGCTCCACCATGTCCATCCAGAATGTACCTCCTCGTTGTCAGTCTTCCATGTCGCTCCGCGATGTCGCTCCTTCATGTAGCTCCTCCATTTCACTCCTCCATGTCGATCCGCCATGTCACTCCTCCATGTCGATCCTCCATGTCTCTCCTCCATGTCACTCCTCCATGTCACTCCAGAATGTCGCTCCAGAATGCTACTCCTCCAGATCCCTCCTCCATGTCACTGCTCCATGTCGATCCTCTATTTCGCTCCTCCATGTCATTCCTCCCTGTCTTCCACGTCACTCCTCCATGTAACTCCTCCATGTCAATCCTACATGTCACTCCTCCATGTCACTCCACCATGTCGCTCCTCCATGTAGAACTTTCATGTGACTCCTCCATGTCACTGCTCCATGTCGATCCTCCATTTCGATCCTCCATGTTGCTCCACCATGTCACTACTCCATGTCTTCCATGTCACTCCACCATGTCACTCCTCCATGTCTTCCATGTCAATCCCCCATGTACCTCCTCCATGTAGATCCTTCATGTTACTCCTCTATGTCAATCCTCCATGTCGCTCCTCAATGTCACTCCTCCGTGTCGCTCCTCCTTTTCACTCCTCCATATCACTACTCAATGTCGATACCTCCATGTCACTCCAGAATGTCCCTCCTGAAAGTCACTCCAGAATGTCACTCCTCCATATTCCTCCTCCATGTCACTCCTCCCTGTCTTCCATATCACTCCTCCATGTCACTCCTCCATGTCGATCATCCATGTCGCTCCTCCATGTTGATTCTCCATGTCACTCCTCCATGTCGATCCTCCATGTCGCTCCACCATGTCGCTCCTCCATGTCACTCCTCCATTATGATCCTCCATGTCGCTCCACCATGTCACTCCTCCATGTCACACTTCCATGTCACTGCTCGATGTCGCTCCTCCATGTCGATCCTCCATGTCGCTCCTCCTTGTTACTCCTTCATGTCGCTCCTCCTTGTCACTCCTCCATGTCACTCATCCATGTCTTCCATGTCACTCCCCCATGTACCTCCTCTATGTAGCTCCTCCACGTAGACCCTTCATGTTACTCCTCTATGTCAATCCTCCATATCTCTCACCAATGTCACTCCAGAATGTCGCTCCTCCATGTCACTCCAGAATGTCCCTCCAGAATGTCCCTCCAAAATGTAACTCCTCCGTGTCACTCCTCCATGTCGCTCCTCTTTGTAACTCCTCCATGTCACTGCTCAATATCGATCCTCCATGTCAGTCCTCCATGTCTTCCATGTCGACACATGTCGATCCTCCATGTCGCTCCTCCTTGCTCATCCATATCACTCCACCATGTCACTCCAGAATGTCACTACTCCATGTCACTCCAGAATGTCAATCCAGATTTAACTCCAGAATGTCACTCCTCCATGTCGATCCTCCATGTCGATCTTCTATGTCTCTCCTCCATGTCACTCCTCCATCTCTACCATGTCACTCCTCCATGTCACTCCTCCTTGTCGATCCACCATGTTGCTCCTCCATGTCGATCCTCTATGTAGCTCCTCCATGTCGATCCTCCATGTCACTCCTACATGTAGATCTTACACGTCACTCCTCCATATAGATCCACCTTGTTGCTCCTCCATGTCGATCCTCTATGTAGCTCCTCCATGTCGATCCTCCATGTCACTCCTATATGTAGATCCTACATGTCACTCCAGAATTTTACTCCAGAATTTAACTGTAGAATGTCACTCCTCCATGTCAGTCCTCCTTGTCAATACTCCATGTCGACTCCTCCTTGTTGATCCTCCATATCGCTCCTCCAAGTCGATCCTTCATGTCACTCCTCCATTTAGATCCTACATGTTACTCCTCCATGTCGATCTTCCATGTCGCTCCTCCATGTCACTCCTCCACGTCTTCCATGTCACTCCAGAATGTCGCTCCTCCATGTCACTGCTCAATGTCGATCCTCCATGTCGCTCCGCCTTGCTCATCCATATCACTCCACCATGTCACTCCAGAATGTCACTACTCCATGTCACTCCAGAATGTCAATCCAGATTTACCTCCAGAATGTCACTCCTCCATGTCGATCCTCCATGTCGATCTTCTATGTCTCTCCTCCATGTCACTCCTCCATCTCTACCATGTCACTCCTCCATGTCACTCCTCCATGTCGATCCACCATGTTGCTCCTCCATGTCGATCCTCTACGTAGCTCCTCCATGTCAATCCTCCATGTCACTCCTATATGTAGATCCTACATGTCACTCCAGAATTTTACTCCAGAATTTAACTGTAGAATGTCACTCCTCCATGTCAGTCCTCCTTGTCAATACTCCATGTCGACTCCTCCATGTCGAACCTCCATGTCACTCCTCCATGTCACTCCTCCATGTCAATCCTCCATGTCGCTCCTCCATGTCACTGCTCCATGTCGATCCTCCATGTCGATCCTCGATGTTGCTCCTCTATTTCACTGCTCCATGTCTTCCATGTCACTCCCCTATTTACCTCCTCCATGTAGCTCCTCCATTTAGATCCTTCATGTTACTCTATGTCAACCCTCCATATCTCTCATCAATGTCACTCCAGAATGTCCCTCCAGAATGTCCCTCCAAAATGTCACTCCTCCATGTCACTGCTCAATGTCGATCCTCCATGTCACTCCTCCATGTCACTCCTCCATGTCTTCCTTATCGACACATGTCGATCCTCCATGTCGCTCTTCCTTGCTCATCCATATCACTCCACCATGTCACTCCTCCATGTCACTCCAAAATGTCGCTCCTCCATGTCAATACAGATTTAATTCCAGAATGTCGCTCCTCCATGTCAATCTAGATTTAACTCCAGAATGTCACTCCTCCATGTCGATCCTCCATGTCGATGTTCCATATCTCTCCTCCATGTCACAACTCCATGTCACTCCTCCATGTCACTCCTCCATGTCAATCAACCTTGACACTCCTCCATGTCGATCCTCTATGTCGCTCCTCCATGTCGATCCTCCATGTCTTCCATTTCATTCCCCCATGTACCTCCTCCATGTAGCTCCTCCATGCAGATCCTTCATGTTACACCTCCGTATCGCTCCTTCTTGTCACTCCTCCATGTCACTACTCAATGTCGATACCTCCATGTCACTCCAGAATGTCCCTCCTGAAAGTCACTCCTCCATGTCGATCCTCCTTGTCACTCCTCCATGTCACACTTCCATGTCACTCCTCCATGTCACTGCTCCATGTCGATCCTCCATTTCGATCCTCCATGTTGCTCCACCATGTCACTACTCCATGTCTTCCATTTCACTCCCCCATGTACCTCCTCCATGTAGCTCCTCCATGCAAATCCTTCATATTACACCTCTTTGTCAATCCTCCATGTTGCTCCTCCATGTCACTCCTCTGTGTCGCTCCTTCTTGTCACTCCTCCATGTCACTACTCAATGTCGATACCTCCATGTCACTCCAGAATGTCCCTCCTGAAAGTCACTCCATAATGTCACTCCTCCATATTCCTCCTCCATGTCACTCCTCCCTGTCTTCCATATCACTCCTCCATGTCAGTCCTCCATGTTGCTCCTCAATGTTGCTCCTCCTTGTCGATCCTCCATATCGCTCCTCCATGTCAATCCTACATGTTACTCCTCCATGTCGATCTTCCATGTCAACCCAGAATGTCCCTCCTGAAAGTCACTCCATAATGTCACTCCATTGCTCCTCAATGTTGCTCCTCCTTGTCACTCCTCCATGTCAATCCTCCATGTCAGTCCTCCATGTCACTCCTCCATGTTGATCCTCCGTGTCAATCTTCCATTTGATCCTCCATGTTATTCCTTCATTTCACTCCTCCATGTCGCTCCTCCATGTCACTCCAGAATGTCACTCAAAAATTTAACTCCAGAATGTCACTCCTCCATGTCCCTCCACCATTCTATTCCAGAATGTCACTCCAGAATTTAAATCCAGAATGTCACTCCTCCATGTCCTTTCTCCATGTCAATCCTCCATGTCAGTCCTAATTGTCGATCCTCCATGTCAGTCCTCCATGTCGCTCCTCAATGTTGCTCCTCCACGTCGCTCCTCCATGTCGATCTTCCATGTCGATCTTCCATGTCAAGCATGTCACTCCTCCATGTCCGTCCTCCATGTCAATCTTCCATGTCGATCCTCCATGTCACTCCTCCATGTCAATCACCCATGTCAGTCCTCCATGTCACTACTCCTTGTTACTCCTTCATGTGGCTCCTCCATGTCGATCCTCCATGTCACTCCTCCTTGTTACTTCTTCATGTCACTCCTCCTTGTCACTACTCCAAGTCACTACTCAATGTCTATCCTCCATGTCACTCCTCCATGTCACTCCTCCCTGTTGATCCTCCATGTCTGTCCTCCTCGTCAATCCTCCATGTGACTGCTCAATGTCGCTCCTCCATGTCGATCCTCCATGTCGCTCCTCCTTGTTACTCCTCCATGTCACTCTAGAATGTTGCTCCTCCATGTCACTCCAGAATGTCACTCCAGAATTTAACTCCAGAATGTCACTCCTCCATGTCCCTCCTCCATGTCAATCCTCTATGTCCATCCTCCATGTCACTCCTTCATGTCACTCCAGAATGTCCCTCCAGAATATCACTCCAGAATGTCAGTCCTCCATGTCCCTCTTCCATGTCGATCCTCCATGTCACTCCTCCATGTCTTCCATGTCACTCCCTCATGTACCTCCTCAATGTCGCTCCGCCATGTAGATCCTTCATGTTACTACTCCATGTCAATCCCCCATGTCGCTCCTCAATGTCACTCCAGAATGTTGCTCCTCCATGTCACTCCAGAATGTCGCTTATCCATGTCACTCCAGAATGTCGCTCCTCCATGTCCCTCCAGAATGTAATTCCTCAATGTCAGTCCTCCAAGTCGATCCGTAATGTTTCTCCTCATGTAGCTCCTACATGAAACTCTTCTGTTTCTCCTCCATGTCACTCCTCCATCTCGATCCTCCATGTCGCTCCTCCATTTCACTCCTCCATGTCACTCCAGAATGTCGCTCCTCCATGTCACTCCAGAATGTCACTTAAGAATTTAACTCCAGAATGTTACTCCTCCATGTCCCTCCTCCATGTCGCTCCTCCATGTCACTCCTCCATGTCACTCCTCCATGTCACTCCTCCATGTCACTCCTCCATGTCGCTCCTCCATTTCGCTCCTCCAGTCGCTCCTCCATGTCACTCCTCCCTTTCTTCCACGTCACACCTCTATGTAACTCCTCCATGTCAATCCTCCATGTCACTCCTCCATGTCGCTCCTCCATGTCGCTCCTCCTTGTCACTCCTCCATGTCGCTCCTCCATGTCACTCCAGAATGTCGCTCCTCCATGTCATTCCAGAATGTCGCTCCTCCATGTCCCTCCAGAATGTCATTCCTCCATGTCAGTCCTCCAAGTCGCTCCGTGATGTTGCTCCTCATGTAGCTCCTCCATGTAACTCTTCTATGTTTCTCCTCCATGTCACTCCTCCATCTCGATCCTCCATTTCGCTCCTCCATTTCACTCCTCCATGTCACTCCAGAATGTCGCTCCTCCTAGTCACTCCTCCATGTTTATCCTCCATGTCGCTCCTCCTTGCTCCTCCATATCACTCCTCTATGTCACTCCTCCATGTCACTCCTACATGTCACTCCTCCATGTCACTCCTCCATGTAGCTCCTCCATGTCTCTCCTCCATGTCACTCCAGAATGTCGCTCCTCCATGTCACTCCAGAATGTCGCTCCACCATGTCCCTCCAGAATGTACCCCCTCGTTGTCAGTCCTCCATGTCGCTCCTCCATGTCGCTCCTCCATGTAGCTCCTCCATGTCACTCCTCCATGTCGATCCGCCATGTCACTCCTCCATGTCGATCCTCCATGTCTCTCCTCCATGTCACTCCTCCATGTCACTCCAGAATGTCGCTCCAGAACGCTACTCCTCCAGATCCCTCCTCCATGTCACTGCTCCATGTCGATCCTCTATTTCGCTCCTCCATGTCATTCCTCCCTGTCTTCCACGTCACTCCTCCATGTAACTCCTCCATGTCAATCCTACATGTCACTCCTCCATGTCACTCCACCATGTCGCTCCTCCATGTAGAACTTTCATGTGACTCCTCCATGTCACTGCTCCATGTCGATCCTCCATTTCGATCCTCCATGTTGCTCCACCATGTCACTACTCCATGTCTTCCATGTCACTCCACCATGTCACTCCTCCATGTCTTCCATGTCAATCCCCCATGTACCTCCTCCATGTAGATCCTTCATGTTACTCCTCTATGTCAATCCTCCATGTCGCTCCTCCATGTCACTCCTCCGTGTCGCTCCTCCTTTTCACTCCTCCATATCACTACTCAATGTCGATACCTCCATGTCACTCCAGAATGTCCCTCCTGAAAGTCACTCCAGAATGTCACTCCTCCATATTCCTCCTCCATGTCACTCCTCCCTGTCTTCCATATCACTCCTCCATGTCAGTCCTCCATGTTGCTCCTCAATGTTGCTCCTCCTTGTCACTCCTCCATGTCAATCCTCCATGTCAGTCCTCCATGTCACTCCTCCATGTTGATCCTCCGTGTCAATCTTCCATGTTGATCCTCCATGTTATTCCTTCATTTCACTCCTCCATGTCGCTCCTCCATGTCACTCCAGAAGGTCACTCAAAAATTTAACTCCATAATGTCACTCCTCCATGTCCCTCCACCATTCTATTCCAGAATGTCACTCCAGAATTTAAATCCAGAATGTCACTCCATGTCCTTTCTCCATGTCAATCCTCCATGTCAGTCCTAATTGTCGATCCTCCATGTCAGTCCTCCATGTCGCTCCTCAATGTTGCTCCTCCACGTCGCTCCTCCATGTCGATCTTCCATGTCGATCTTCCATGTCGATCTTCCATGTCAAGCATGTCACTCCTCCATGTCCGTCCTCCATGTCAATCTTCCATGTCGATCCTCCATGTCACTCCTCCATGTCAATCACCCATGTCAGTCCTCCATGTCACTACTCCTTGTTACTCCTTCATGTGGCTCCTCCATGTCGATCCTCCATGTCACTCCTCCTTGTTACTTCTTCATGTCACTCCTCCTTGTCACTACTCCAAGTCACTACTCAATGTCTATCCTCCATGTCACTCCTCCATGTCACTCCTCCCTGTTGATCCTCCATGTCTGTCCTCCTCGTCAATCCTCCATGTGACTGCTCAATGTCGCTCCTCCATGTCGATCCTCCATGTCGCTCCTCCTTGTTACTCCTCCATGTCACTCTAGAATGTTGCTCCTCCATGTCACTCCAGAATGTCACTCCAGAATTTAACTCCAGAATGTCACTCCTCCATGTCCCTCCTCCATGTCAATCCTCTATGTCCATCCTCCATGTCACTCCTCCATGTCACTCCAGAATGTCCCTCCAGAATATCACTCCAGAATGTCAGTCCTCCATGTCCCTCCTCCATGTCGATCCTCCATGTCACTCCTCCATGTCTTCCATGTCACTCCCTCATGTACCTCCTCAATGTCGCTCCGCCATGTAGATCCTTCATGTTACTACTCCATGTCAATCCCCCATGTCGCTCCTCAATGTCACTCCAGAATGTTGCTCCTCCATGTCACTCCAGAATGTCGCTCCTCCATGTCACTCCAGAATGTCGCTCCTCCATGTCCCTCCAGAATGTAATTCCTCAATGTCAGTCCTCCAAGTCGATCCGTAATGTTTCTCCTCATGTAGCTCCTACATGAAACTCTTCTGTTTCTCCTCCATGTCACTCCTCCATCTCGATCCTCCATTTCGCTCCTCCATTTCACTCCTCCATGTCACTCCAGAATGTCGCTCCTCCATGTCACTCCAGAATGTCACTTAAGAATTTAACTCCAGAATGTTACTCCTCCATGTCCCTCCTCCATGTCGCTCCTCCATGTCACTCCTCCATGTCACTCCTCCATGTCCCTCCTCCATGTCACTCCTCCATGTCGCTCCTCTATTTCGCTCCTCCATGTCGCTCCTCCATGTCACTCCTCCCTTTCTTCCACGTCACTCCTCTATGTAACTCCTCCATGTCAATCCTCCATGTCATTCCGCCATGTCGCTCCTCCATGTCTCTCCTCCTTGTTACTACTCCATGTCGCTCCATGTCTTCCATGTCACTCCAGAATGTCGCTCCTCCATGTCATTCCAGAATGTCGCTCCTCCTTGTCCCTCCAGAATGTCATTCCTCCATGTCAGTCCTCCAAATCGCTCCGTGATGTTGCTCCTTATGTAGCTCCTCCATGTAACTCTTCTATGTTTCTCCTCCATGTCACTCCTCCATCTCGATCCTCCATTTCACTCCTACATGTCACTCCAGAATGTCGCTCCTCCTAGTCACTCCTCCATGTTTATCCTCCATGTCGCTCCTCCTTGCTCCTCCATATCACTCCTCTATGTAACTCCTCCATGTCACTGCTACATGTCACTCCTCCATGTCACTCCGCCATGTAGCTCCTCCATGTCTCTCCTCCATGTCACTCCAGAATGTCGCTCCTCCATGTCACTCCAGAATGTCGCTCCACCATGTCCCTCCAGAATGTACCTCCTCGTTGTCAGTCTTCCATGTCGCTCCGCGATGTCGCTCCTTCATGTAGCTCCTCCATTTCACTCCTCCATGTCGATCCGCCATGTCACTCCTCCATGTCGATCCTCCATGTCTCTCCTCCATGTCACTCCTCCATGTCACTCCAGAATGTCGCTCCAGAATGCTACTCCTCCAGATCCCTCCTCCATGTCACTCCTCCATGTCGATCCTCTATTTCGCTCCTCCATGTCACTCCTCCCTGTCTTCCACGTCACTCCTCCATGTAACTCCTCCATGTCAATCCTACATGTCACTCCTCCATGTCACTCCACCATGTCGCTCCTCCATGTCCCTCCTCCATGTCACTGCTCCATGTCGATCCTCCATTTCGATCCTCCATGTTGCTCCACCATGTCACTACTCCATGTCTTCCATGTCACTCCACCATGTCACTCCTCCATGTCTTCCATGTCAATCCCCCATGTACCTCCTCCATGTAGATCCTTCATGTTACTCCTCTATGTCAATCCTCCATGTCGCTCCTCCATGTCACTCCTCCGTGTCGCTCCTCCTTTTCACTCCTCCATATCACTACTCAATGTCGATACCTCCATGTCACTCCAGAATGTCCCTCCTGAAAGTCACTCCAGAATGTCACTCCTCCATATTCCTCCTCCATGTCACTCCTCCCTGTCTTCCATATCACTCCTCCATGTCACTCCTCCATGTCGATCATCCATGTGGCACCTCCATGTTGATTCTCCATGTCACTCCTCCATGTCGATCCTCCATGTCGCTCCACCATGTCGCTCCTCCATGTCACTCCTCCATTACGATCCTCCATGTCGCTCCACCATGTCACTCCTCCATGTCACACTTCCATGTCACTGCTCGATGTCGCTCCTCCATGTCGATCCTCCATGTCGCTCCTCCTTGTTACTCCTCCATGTCGCTCCTCCATGTCACTCCTCCATGTCACTCATCCATGTCTTCCATGTCACTCCCCCATGTACCTCCTCTATGTAGCTCCTCCACGTAGACCCTTCATGTTACTCCTCTATGTCAATCCTCCATATCTCTCACCAATGTCACTCCAGAATGTCGCTCCTCCATGTCACTCCAGAATGTCCCTCCAGAATGTCCCTCCAAAATGTAACTCCTCCGTGTCACTCCTCCATGTCGCTCCTCTTTGTAACTCCTCCATGTCACTGCTCAATATCGATCCTCCATGTCAGTCCTCCATGTCTTCCATGTCGACACATGTCGATCCTCCATGTCGCTCCTCCTTGCTCATCCATATCACTCCACCATGTCACTCCAGAATGTCACTACTCCATGTCACTCCAGAATGTCAATCCAGATTTAACTCCAGAATGTCACTCCTCCATGTCGATCCTCCATGTCGATCTTCTATGTCTCTCCTCCATGTCACTCCTCCATCTCTACCATGTCACTCCTCCATGTCACTCCTCCTTGTCGATCCACCATGTTGCTCCTCCATGTCGATCCTCTATGTAGCTCCTCCATGTCGATCCTCCATGTCACTCCTACATGTAGATCTTACACGTCACTCCTCCATATAGATCCACCTTGTTGCTCCTCCATGTCGATCCTCTATGTAGCTCCTCCATGTCGATCCTCCATGTCACTCCTATATGTAGATCCTACATGTCACTCCAGAATTTTACTCCAGAATTTAACTGTAGAATGTCACTTCTCCATGTCAGTCCTCCTTGTCAATACTCCATGTCGACTCCTCCTTGTTGATCCTCCATATCGCTCCTCCAAGTCGATCCTTCATGTCACTCCTCCATTTAGATCCTACATGTTATTCCTCCATGTCGATCTTCCATGTCGCTCCTCCATGTCACTCCTCCACGTCTTCCATGTCACTCCAGAATGTCGCTCCTCCATGTCACTGCTCAATGTCGATCCTCCATGTCGCTCCGCCTTGCTCATCCATATCACTCCACCATGTCACTCCAGAATGTCACTACTCCATGTCACTCCAGAATGTCAATCCAGATTTACCTCCAGAATGTCACTCCTCCATGTCGATCCTCCATGTCGATCTTCTATGTCTCTCCTCCATGTCACTCCTCCATCTCTACCATGTCACTCCTCCATGTCACTCCTCCATGTCGATCCACCATGTTGCTCCTCCATGTCGATCCTCTACGTAGCTCCTCCATGTCAATCCTCCATGTCACTCCTATATGTAGATCCTACATGTCACTCCAGAATTTTACTCCAGAATTTAACTGTAGAATGTCACTCCTCCATGTCAGTCCTCCTTGTCAATACTCCATGTCGACTCCTCCATGTCGAACCTCCATGTCACTCCTCCATGTCACTCCTCCATGTCAATCCTCCATGTCGCTCCTCCATGTCACTGCTCCATGTCGATCCTCCATGTCGATCCTCGATGTTGCTCCTCCATTTCACTGCTCCATGTCTTCCATGTCACTCCCCTATTTACCTCCTCCATGTAGCTCCTCCATTTAGATCCTTCATGTTACTCCTCTATGTCAACCCTCCATATCTCTCATCAATGTCACTCCAGAATGTCCCTCCAGAATGTCCCTCCAAAATGTCACTCCTCCATGTCACTGCTCAATGTCGATCCTCCATGTCACTCCTCCATGTCACTCCTCCATGTCTTCCTTATCGACACATGTCGATCCTCCATGTCGCTCTTCCTTGCTCATCCATATCACTCCACCATGTCACTCCTCCATGTCACTCCAAAATGTCGCTCCTCCATGTCAATACAGATTTAATTCCAGAATGTCGCTCCTCCATGTCAATCTAGATTTAACTCCAGAATGTCACTCCTCCATGTCGATCCTCCATGTCGATCTTCCATATCTCTCCTCCATGTCACTCCTCCATGTCACTCCTCCATGTCACTCCTCCATGTCAATCAACCTTGACACTCCTCCATGTCGATCCTCTATGTCGCTCCTCCATGTCGATCCTCCATGTCACTCCTCCATGTAGATCCTACATGTCACTCCAGAATTTCACACCAGAATTTAACTGTAGATTGTCACTCCTCCATGTCAGTCCTCCTTGTCAATACTCCATGTCGACTCCTCCTTGTTGATCCTCCATATCGCTCCTCCATGTCGATCCTTCATGTCACTCCTCCATTTAGATCCTACATGTTACTCCTCCATGTCGATCTTCCATGTCGCTCCTCCATGTCACTCCAGAATGTCGCTCCTCCATGTCACTCCAGAATGTCGCTCCACCATGTCCCTCCAGAATGTACCTCCTCGTTGTCAGTCTTCCATGTCGCTCCGCGATGTAGCTCCTCCATGTAGCTCCTCCATGTCACTCTTCCATGTCGCTCCTCCATGTCACTCTTCCATGTCGATCCTCCATGTCACTCCTCCATGTCGATCATCCATGTCGCTCCTCCATTTCACTCCTCCATGTCGATCCTCCATGTCACACCTCCATGTCGATCCTCCATGTCGCTCCTCCATTTCACTCCTCCATGTCACTCCTCCAAGTCACTCTATGTTGATCCTCCAGGTCGATACTCCATGTTGCTCCTCCATGTCATGTTGCTCCTCCATGTCACTCCTCTCAATCCTCCATGTCGCTCCTCCATGTAGATCCTTCATGTTATTCCTCCGTGTCGCTCCTCCTTGTCACTCCTCCATGTCACTACTCAATGTCAATCCTCCATGTCACTCCTCCATATCTTCCATGTCACTCCACCGTGTCGCTCCTCCATGTCACTTATTCATGTCGATCCTCCATGTCGCACCTCCTTGTTCCTCCATATCACTCCTCCATGTCATTCCTCCATGTAATTCCAGTATGTCGCTCCTCCATGTCACTCCAGAATGTCAATCCAGATTTAACTCCAGAATGTCACTCTTCCATGTCGATCCTCCATGTCGATCTTCCATGTCTCTCCTCCATGTCACTCCTCCATCTTCACCATGTCATTCCTCCATGTCACTCCTCCAGGTCGATCCACCTTGTTGCTCCTCCATGTCGATCCTCCATGTTGCTCCTCCATGTCACTCCTCCATGTCACTGCTTCATGTCGATCCTCCATGTCGATCCTCGATGTTGCTCATCCATTTCACTTTTCCATGTCTTCCATGTCACTCCCCTATGTACCTCCTCCATGTAGATGCTTCATGTTACTCCTCTATGTCAATCCTCCATATCTGTCATCAATGTCACTCCAGAATGTCCCTCCAGAATGTCCCACCAAAATGTCGATCCTCCAT
Organism: Sebastes aleutianus; assembly: GCA_916700875.1. NCBI lineage: Eukaryota > Metazoa > Chordata > Actinopteri > Perciformes > Sebastidae > Sebastes > Sebastes aleutianus. Next base: position 2,887 of record CAKAKS010000412.1, on the reverse strand, counting down.
GTCACTCCTCCATGTCTTCCATGTCGACACATGTCGATCCTCCATGTCGCTCCTCCTTGCTAATCCATATCAGTCCACCATGTCGCTCATCCATGTCACTCCAGAATGTTGCTCCTCCATGTCAATCCAGATTTATCTCCAGAATGTCCTCAATGTTACTCCAGAATGTCACTCCTCCATGTCACTCCAGAATGTCACTCCACCATGTCACTCCAGCATGTACCTCCTTGTTGTCAGTCCTCCATGTCGCTCCGCAATGTTGCTCTTCCATGTAGCTCCTCCATGTCGCTCTTCCATGTTGCTCCTCCATGTCACTCCTCCATGTCGATCCTCCATGTCACTCCTCCATGTCGATCCTCCATGTCGGTCCTCCATGTCACTCCTCCATTTCACTCCTCCATGTCACTCCAGAATGTCGCTCCTCCATGTCACTCCTTCATGTTGATCCTCCATGTCGATACTCCATGTTGCTCCTCCATGTCACTCCTCTGTCTTCCATGTCACTCCCCCATCTCACTCCTCCATGTCGCTCCTCCATGTAGATCCTTCATGTTACTCCTCCATGTCGCTCCTCCTTGTCACTCCTCCATGTCACTAATCAATTTCGATCCTCCATGTCACTCCTCCATGTCTTCCATATCACTCCACCGTGTCGATCCTCCATGTCGATCCTCCATGTTGGTCCTCCATTTCACTCCTCCATGTCTTCCATGTCACTCCCCCATTTACCTCCTCCATGTCGTTCCTTTATGTTGCTCCTCGATGTCACTCCAGAATTTACCTCCAGAATGTCTCTCCAGAATGTCACTCCTCCCTGTCACTACTCCATGTCGCTCCTACTAGTCAGTCCTTCATGTAACTAGTCAATGTCAATGATACATGTCAGTCCTCCATGTCTTCCATGTCACTCCTCCGTGTCGCTCATCCATGTCACTCCTCAATGTCGATCCTCCGTGTTGTTCCTCTGTGCTCCTCAATATCACTCATCCATGTCGCTCCTCCATGTCACTCCAGAATGTCACTACTCCATGTCTATACTCAATGTATCTCCTCCTTGTCACGTCTCTATGTCGATCCTCCATGTCAGTCCTCAATGTCGCTCCTCAATGTTACCCCACCATTACACTCCTCCTTGTTACTCCTCCAAGAAACTGATTCATGTCAATCTTCCATGTCGATACTCCATGTTGTTCCTCCATATCACTCCTCCATGTCTTCCATGTCACTCCCCCATGTACCTCCTCCATGTTGCTCCTCCATGTCACTCCAGAATGTCCCTCCAGAATGTCACTCCTCCGTGTCCATAGAGTAGTGACTCTATGTTGATCCTCCATGTTGCTCCTCCTTGCTCCTCCATATCACTCCTCCATGTCACTCCAGAATGTCCCTCCAAAATTTAACTCCAGAATGTCACTCCTCCATGACCCTCATCCATGTCACTCCAGAATGTCACTCCAGAATTTAACTCCAGAATGTAACTCCTCCATGTCCTTTCTCTATGTCGATCCTCAATGTCAGTCATCCATGTCTAATCTCCATGTCAGTCCTTCATGTTTGCTCCTCAATGTTGCTCCTCCATGACGCTCCTCTTGTCATTCCTCCATGTTGATTCTCCATGTCACTCCTCCATGTCGCTTCTCCTTGTCACTCCTCCATGGCATTGCTCCATGTCGATCGTCCTTGTTGATCCTCCATATTGCTCCTCCATATCACTCCTCCATGTCATTCTTCCATGTCACTCCAGAATGTCGCTAATCCATGACACTCCAGAATGTCAATCCAGAATTTACCTCCAGAATGTTACTCCTCCATGTACCTCATACATGTCGCTCCTCTATTTCGCTCCTCCATGTCGCTCCTCCATGTCACTCCTGCCTTTCTTCCGTGTCACTCCTCTATGTAACTCCTCCATGTCAATACTACATGTCACTCCTCCATGTCACTCCTCCATGTCGCTCCTCCATGTCACTCTTCCATGTTGATCCTCTATGTCAATCCTCCATATCTCTCATCAATGTCACTCCAGAATGTAACTCCAGAATGTCGCTCCTCCATGTCACTCCAGAATGTCCCTCCAGAATGTCCCTCCAAAATGTAACTCCTCCATGTCACTCCTCCATGTCGCTCCTCTTTGTCACTCCTCCATGTCACTGCTCAATGTCGATCCTCCATGTCACTCCTCCATGTTGATCCTCCATGTCGAACTTCCATGTCTCTCCTCCAAGTCACTCCTCCATCTCTACCATGTCACTCCTCCATGTCACTCCTCCATGTCGATCCACCTTGTTGCTCCTCCATGTCGATCCTCTATGTAGCTCCTAATGTCACTCCTCCATGTCTCTCCTCCGTGTCACTCCTCCATATCACTCCTCCAAAATGTCACTCCTCCATGTCACTCCTCCATGTCGCTCCTCCATGTCACTCCAGAATGTCACTGCTCAATGTTGATCCTCCATGTCACTCCTCCATGTCTTCCATGTCGACACATCTCGATCCTCCATATTGCTCCTCCTTGCTCATCCATATCACTCCACCATGTCACTCCTCCATGTCACTTAAAAATGTCACTGCAAAATGTCAATCCAGATTTTACTCCAGAATGTGACTCCTCCATGTCGATCTTCCATGTCTCTCCTCCATGTCACTCCTCCATCTCTACCATGTCACTCCTCCATGTTGATCCTCCATGTCGATCTTCCATGTCTCTCCTCCATGTCACTCCTCCATCTCTACCATGTCACTCCTCCATGTCACTCCTCCATGTCGATCCACCTTGTTGCTCCTCCATGTCGATCCTCCATGTCACTCCTCCATGTTGATCCTCTATGTCTCTCCTCCATGTCGATCCTCTTTGTCACTCCTCCATGTCACTACTCAATGTCATATC